>LR565029.1:0-22267 GCA_900536345.3 Caenorhabditis sp. 39 LS-2015
CTTCTTCTTCTTCTTCCGGACCGCTTTTCTTTGATTCTTCCCAGGTGAACTCTGAAATGAAAGAGTAGAATATACTGGCAATCCATAGAGAAATGGCGAGAGAGAAAATGAGACGGGAGAATGGATTGAGACGCAGGAGGACTGAGAAACAAGTGTCCTATTGTCAGAAGGGCGTGGTCGGTTCGCGGCTTCTTCTCGTCCCCCTCTCACACACATTCCCTCCCATTTCCCGCAGCCGCAGTTTCGTGGTATTTCAGGGGCGGTTGTCCTTTCGTCTTTGCGCCGCCGAACACCTTCCTCTCTTCGGTTCATGTCAAATAATAAGTGACCGAAGACGACGAGAAGAAGCGGGAGAATAGATCGGGGAGGGGCGACTTCGGGAGCATTCATTTGCTCATTCATTCATTCAATTTGTCACGTATACACATATTCGTATGAATAAAAATGCGGATAGATGAGAAGAAGGACAGAAAGAGGAGAGGTTTTTCGCGCGCCATCGAGCTTGCACAGTGGGTGATGATGATGCTGGAAGGACGCGGAGAAGGGGAAAAGAAGGGGGAAAAGAGTTGCAAACGGATAGAGAAGAAGGCTCTGATGAGCTCTGGAGGACCAGGATAGAGCACCGAAACGGAATGGAACTGACTGAGAGCAAGGAATCCAGAAGAATCTGTGGGGTGGTAGGTTGAGAGAAAGGCGACACGTGTATTTAGCATTTCTATGTCACGCGTGAACAAAAAATGGACGATTCATGAGGATGCAAAAGTGGCAGAGACAATGGGGGGCACAAGTCACAAAGAACACGTTTGCGTGACCCAACAGGGAAAGAGAAAGAACGAGGAAGAGAAAGAGTTTGGTCCGGAGGAGGAGAGGAAGAAAAGGAAGGTACAGTGGAGTCAGGACCGAATGAGGAAAGGATCGGAAGATTGAAATGAGAGATGGAGGGATGGAGAAGAGGAGACAGAGAAAGAGAGAGGGATGCTTGGCTACAGAGGGAATATGAAACTTTTTGGGGAAGACCAGGAATGCAAAAAAGGGCAGAAGACTGGCGTTGCAAAGCACAGGGTACAGAGTACAAGTGGGAGGCGCGCGGAGGCTCGACAGCTTCTAATTGTAGAACCAGAGATCCGTTTTTGGGGTCCTAAAGGTTCAAGTGTAGATTCCAGATGAGCTAGTTACAGTAACCCGTATCTGTTCAATGAACCGCTCGTGAGCGATATCAGTATGTTGTGCCAGACAGACGGCCGCTCACCGGCAGATGACGACTACCAAAATAGCAATTTCCGCGGTTTCAGAGAAAATTGGAGAAGGAAACGGGAAAACAGAGAAAGCGGAGAGAGTGAGAAACTCTTGCATTCTTATATTATTGAGATTGGATACGAAAATCTGAAGTCAAAGCACAGAATATCGGGAGGGATTGGTCACAAGGAAATGCACTTCTATCACTAATCCGAGGAAAATCAGCAGATGCAGATCAAAAAGAGGGAAGAGATGACGGAAATGGAGTGGGCAAAGCGGTTCGGCTGCAAAACACGGCCGATGACTCGACTGCAGAAGACGAAAAAGGCTTCTTCTCTTCTTCGAGGAGGCGGCAGAAGTGGGAGTCTGTCGGGGCTTGTCGGATTAAATCCGCAAATTGCGGCTGACTTTCTACTGGCCATCCATATGTGCACATACCAACAGTGTTGCCGATGGGCCCCTTGAAGATCAGCGCGAGCACAAATGCGGTTTGTATTTGTTTTAAAAGCGGGAGGCGACGACCACACACAGACACACACACTTTCCACTGCTGCCGCTGCTCACCATCTCGCCACCCGGTGTGTTCTGAACGCCGTCTGTGTTTTAACCTTTTGCAGACTTCCCCAGTCCGTCGGATCCGATTTCCTTCTTTCCTCTTCCAGACAGACGTCTTCTTCGTCTCAAATCCGATATTAACTCGGCTCGTTCAGTGGTCAGATCAACTGTTTTGCAACAGAAACTGACGCTGAATATTCTTCGCTGAATATTCCGAATGATCTTTCTTCTCATCAGCAAAGTTGTTTTTCCGCGAGATCATCATCAGCTAAAGGTGATATGTTTCGTTGGTCTGCAAGTGCAGACTGACACGCATGAATTATCCGGAAAGCCTCATACTTTTAGCTTCTTCTTTTCCTCTTCCCATTCAAAATCTTGCACAAATCCCTACGGCTCTTTCATTCTTCTTATCCATTCCGTTTCCAGTTTTCAAAGAATCAGAATTTCTTCTGGGGAACAATGGATTTTCCGCTCAAACGACAAACGGATCCATGAAGAGGACCGAATGGTTCAACAAGTTCAGTTCAAACTGTTGGAGAGAAGCCAATAACAATGAGAAAGAGTTGATAAATAGAACAAGGAAAGGATAGTGAAGAGGGAGGAAAAGAGAGAAGGGTCGGAGGCATCGGGGTCGAGTGTAAAATAGAGCAAAGAATGAAGAAGGGCGCATGGTGCGAGGGGAGCAGGCTCATGCAGTTATCATCCGAAATGCCGCGCGCGTGTGTTTCTCAGAGGAGCGCACTTGAATCTATGAATGAATCGAGATTAGGAATAGATAATCTGGAAAAGAAGAGAAGGCGTTCTGAGTAGTTGGGAAGGATTTGGGCAAGATGACGATGAAGAGGGAGGAAGAGGAAGAAGAAGAAGAAGACGACGACGACGACGGAATGGATTGGAATGGAGGAGTTGACGACCGACGCAAAAAAGACACGGGCATGGCGGAGGGGTTATGGGCCGGCGGCGAGAAGAGAGGAGGCGCAGGCGCTGAGAGAAGTGAGAGCGTAGCTCCTCGTCGACTATAACATGTCTTGCCTTCTTCTTCTCCTTCTTCTCCTTTTTCTTCTCCTTCTGCGTGCGTCCGGCGTGTGTCCCCTGCCTGCTACTGGCTGCTGCTACTGCTGCTGCCTGGCTTCTTTCTTCTTCTTCTTCTTCTGTCTCTATCTCTGTTTTTTCTTCTTGATACTGCCGGCAGTCAGTGTGTGTAAGTGGCAGACGGCGGGAGTGCGCGGAGAGAAAGTACGACGCCACGTGGAAACGCAGGCGGATGTGTGAAAGAACGGAAAGAGAGAGGAGCGAGAGAGACGGGGAGGAAGAGGAAGAGGAGCGAGAGAAGGAGGAGGACAGCAGGGATAAATGTTTTATTTCGACACATGCATCAAGGGAGAGCGAAAGAAGGTTGTTTCTCGGCTGATCCGAGGGCCTGCTGATAGGTGATAACGTTTCGGAATTGATGGATTCGATGATGACGAGAAGAGAGAAACAACATCGAAAGAGATATGAAACAAGGATTTGACGGGGGAGAGGGAGGTCAAAGAATGGTCATTTAATCTGTTTCTGCAATGAAGAAATGACACGTTGTCGAGAGAGAAAACGGATGAAAAAGAGTCGGAGCAGGGGCAGTGCAAGCAACATCTGCGACGCTTCACCGACTTTTTCTTCTTATAGGGCAACGATTAATCGAGACTAGACTAGACTATAACTAGGATTCGGGAGACAGCTTGGAGACACAAATTGCAGAAATGCAATTGCGCTCTGCAGATCTACTTCTCGAATCTCTTTCCAGCTGTAAGGTACCGTGAGAATCTTGAGATCGTTGTGACCCGATCATTGAAAGATTGTCGCCAAATGTCTATTCGAAGCCTCAAAGTTGACAAATTAAATTCCTACGTTCAGACCAGGCATTTCCGCTCGCTTAGAAAATCAGAGAACCGTGGTGGACTGAAGGCGTTTCTTCGACTGAAACAAACCAAAAAACAGAAATTACCTGGGCCGGAAACGGAGAATAAGAACAACATGATAAACTGGTTTGCAATTTCGATTTTAGTTAGTTCGATCAAAGTTGTTGCCAAAGGGTTCTTGTGTTTTGGGGGAGGTCATTCGGCAAGAGACGTGGCAAAGATCTTTCAAGTGCTCATCTAGCAAAATGACCAAAACTGTGGGCGGTGTGTCCTACAAATAAACACGGGCGGACACTGAACTTGGACTACTTATGAGATGACTCAAAACGAAACATAACGGGAAGAGGGAGATAATCCCGCCCACACTCTCTTTCGATGATCTGCAAATTCTGCAAGAATGGAAGAGGTTCCCAATTCGAGGACACGGAAGAAGAACTACCAACGAAACATGAAAACATTCGAGTGGATCGTCATCATCTTTTGATATTTCTCGCGGTAAGATCCTCTTCGCAGTGTACTTTGATTGCTACAGAAGGCCTGTGAAGAAGATGAAAAAGGAAGTGGAAGGCAAGGAAAAGAAGCGAAAAGGAAGAGTGAGTGAGTGAGTGAATGAGCGGCCTTTGGGGAAAAACGCAAAGGGAAAGAGAGAAAACAATCTCAGATTCCAGGTTCTCCATCTCTTTCTTTCCTGTTTCCCCGCAGAGCTCCGTATATCTTTCCCTCTGCACGGAGTCAGTCAAATTATCGAAAATTGCTCTCAAAGTCATTTTCTGCAATCTCAACTTCTCCGCAGCCGACATGGCCGCCTCCAATTACATTCATAATTGTGCTCTGATTCAGCAGTAACGAGGAGAAGATCAAGAGTGCAGAGCAGGCCGTGGAGGTTGACAGATCAAACAGCTGGACACGGAAAACGACGGAGGAACAAAGATAAACATTTGAGAGCAGAGGTAAGGGGAATCCGTGGCGGGTTTAGGGGGAATCTTGGTACGATCACGTGAGACGAGGCGGAAGGGATTTTGGGTGGGGCAGGTTTGCACATTCCATTCCTGCAAGAAGAGGGACAATCAGACTTGAAGTTGAACTTTAATCGAATCAGCACACAAGAAACACAGAACAGAGACACTCGATCAGAGGGAAACCGTGGTCAGTTCGTAGCAAATGCAGTTCTCATTCACGTACAGATTCAGTGAAAGTTTTGTGAGTCACAGTTGGATAATAGTCGCCTGTTCAGACCATTTTCAGAGGCAAGTGACATCGAGAAAGTTGTTGCTTCGGGTATAATGTTCTGTGATTTCTGCTTAACAACTATGGTTTCAATCGCCGAATTCGAAATGTTTCTGGTACTGTAACTTGGCGGAAATCTTCAAACTGTTTCGTCACAATTACCATCATTTCCGTTTGAGGAACAGAATTGGGTCAGGATACAAGTGGATTAGATGTAGTCCTCTAGACCCAATAAAATGAAAAGGTCAATTACGCCCTCTTTTTTTGGGAAAAAACAACAAATGGCGATGAACACATAATTGGCGGTATAAAATATGGAATGCCCAGGATCAAAACGGCGAACATCGGGACGGCGGGGAGGGAAGAGGAGAGAAAGAGTTGAAAATTACAAAAAAGGGAAAATGGGGGATCTGGTTTTTAATTTCAGAGAGGAACAGGGAACGGACAGTCTGTTTTCGGGATACTCTTCGACATGGATTTTGCTTGGATTTTCTCATCTGTCATCAATTGATGATGAGTTTAGTATTGCTCGCTTTTCAACTCAAGCACACTTTTGGCAAATCGCATATCTTCCCTATTGACAATTTACAATTTGGAACGCAAGTGTTCCGATGTTCCGATTGTGAGCTGGAAAAAAGAAAAAAGAGAATAAACAGAATAAACAGAGTGTCTAGTCATCTTATTTTCGAGATAATCTGCTGAAATTTGGGTGTAGAGACCGAAAACCATACGTAAGCAGATTGGCGAGACACTTCCTCCCAGTTGCCTTGTGATTTGTTGCAGCTCTGAGCCAATTTCCCGACTCTAAAAGTGTCTCCGAATGTTTCCGATCACTCGAAGACGTCATCTTCTGAAACTGTCTCCGGTATCTCTGAAACTGTTCTTTTCAGTGTTCCTTTGTGCCATTGATTCTATTGAATAACCTATCTGGAACATGAATGTCATAAATATAAATATTTCAAATGCAAACAGCTCGTGTACATTGCCCTTTCCGGCACTGTTTGTCATCTCACGTCACTTCTGCATTGTCTGTCTCTATTCCCCTCATTCAAGATGCACCCAATTCCAAGCGGTTTTATGATCCTCTGGAAGCACAGCACAGTCTTCTTCTTCTTCCTCTTTTTCGACGAACAACATGCTGTTCAAACACGTCTGATCTGCTGGCACGCCGGAACAAAGCGCCTTCCCGATGGTTACTGTACCTTGTTTGTTACAATTCCTTTCACTCAGTTTCCTATAAAAGCACGGCTCGTTTGCTCACGAACAATTCAATTCCACTCAATTCCACTTTCACTTTCTCCTTCTTCTTATTATTCTGTTGTGTTACCGGTTAGAGCCCCGTTTATCATGCATTTTCAGGTCAAATCAGCTTTCCAATTTGCATTTTCCAGTTTCAGAATGCGAGATAGTTCTGCAGGAGACGAGACGGAGGGCGAGAACCCGTGAATATCAGAATAGAGAGAACTCTCGATTTCAGTGACGGTGTGAACCGGATTACGTGCCATGTCAAATATAAACCGATGCGGGTCGCCCGTTTTTTTGAAATATTATATCGTCATTTGGTACTGTGTAACCTTTCCCTCCGTTCTCGACCAACGATGACTCACTCTGTATTCAGAGCAAGTTTCTGGGTAGCAATCCTATAAAATGAGCAGGTAGCGTCAGCGATGACGATGAACGGCTCAATTAGGGAGTTGGCACAGGGGGAACTGTAACTGAACTGCAATTCTGTGCTATTTCCGTAGTCGCCGACATATTCTTCGCGAACCGCCCATGCTAAACCAGTGCTCTTCCTCCTGCTGCTCTTCTGCCAGCACTTCAGTCCGCTTCCCTTCTTTTCCTCTCTCTCTTCTATTGACATTTTCATATTTTCCATCTATCCATTTCCGTTCTGACACCGTACTTTCCGGCCTCCAACCCAAACAAACATTCGCAGAGTCTTTCTCCACAACAAGCTCTTCTTCTCGTTCCGTTCATTCGCCCATCATGCCGTCCGCCACATCTGCCGTTCTTCTGCTCAGTCTTCTGCTTCTAGACATGGCCGGTGCGTGTCACAGCTGTAAGTTCACAATATGCCGAATACGTTCCGATAAACAACACACTTTCGCACACCAACAACTCTTTCACTCGTTCGTTTCTACAATTATTCGGTTCATGGCATTTGTGAACTTCGGTTGTCAATCCCAGTACTAACACCAGCAAAAAGAGAGAACCAGAACAACAAATCGTTTTGTAGTCCTTCCCTACGCGCAGTTCGTCGGCGCTCGTGCCTACTTGCTGCAACAGAAAATGGAGTGCAAAGGAGGAAAAGTGTACGACATTGACAATGTGCAGGTAGGCAGTTCGCATAGTTCGATATCTATCTGATGACGTGGCAGGACATTGAACAATGCAAGGAAGCGTGCCGCCAGTTCGACTGCGACGCTGTCAACCTGTACCAAATCGGAGAGTTTGCCTTCAAATGCGAGATCCTCAGCTACGTGACCAACTTGCAACCAGCCAATGGAGCCGCCTGTTATTATGCGTCGGATGCTCTTCAGCAAGGAGGATATAACGGAGGGTTCGGGTACAATGGAGGATTCGGAGGATATGGAAGAAGAAGAAAGTAAGACGAAACGACGATAAGAAAAGCATGTACATACTTTATAATGTTCCATAAATGTATACTTTCAAAGTTCCGATCGTTGTTCTTTTGGTTCAAATCAAACAACCGGTGGGGAGATCAAAATCACAAAGGAGATAGGAAAAAAGAGAAAAAGATTGATATTCAAATAGCACTCGGCTCCATTGTAGTCGTAGGGACAAGACTGTGTTGGCAATGCTTCGACTCGTTGGGTCGTCGACGGATTTTGTTGAGGAAATGATCGACGGAAGAACGAATCGCCTTGATCCGGAGAGTGTAGATGAACGGATTCGAGGCGAGTTTCAGCATAACCTGGAACAAATTTTTTGGAATGAGGGAGAGAGAAGGAGGTCTGTGGGACTTACCAAAATATTGACTGTAGAGTTGAGGAAGAGACTCATGTACAATCCAATGTTCTTCCGGTAGATCAACATGCATCCATCGGCACAGACCATCACGAAATAGAGAACACATAGTCCCCAAGACAAAGAGAATGTGGACACAATCAGAAGAGTTGTCCACACCAGTTTCAGCTTCGAATACACATTTGTACTTCTGGTACTTAGACTTCTGGTGGCTCTGGAATTTTTTTTTTTCAAAAGTTTCCAGAACGAGACACTCACGGCGCTTTAGTATTGCCATTTTCGGTTCGCTTATCCGGAGTGCAATACGTTTCGAACTCTACTTTCGCTTTGAGAAGTTTTGCGAGAATGCAACCATAGATGATCAATGTGGAGATGAGTGGCAGCATAAAGATCAAGAAAATAGTGATTCGGAATGGGAATCGGTTGTAGAATGTGAAACTGCAGTTCTCCTGGCGGAGGCCGTCGTCATCTTTGGCCACGAACCATCCGAAAACGAACATTAGAGGGACGAACCAGAGGCAGAAGACAATGTAGCGGAGGCGGCGAGTTGTGACCATTATCTGGAAAATATCATTGAAAAGTGACAAACTTGAAGTGATTAGGATACCTTGTACTTCAACGGATACAAAGTTCCTATAAATTGGTTGATGGCAAGAGCGAAAAGATGCATGTCTGACGTCAGCATTCCCGATATTCGAAACATTTCCAGCAAGGCATCCCAGCAGAGCGACGTCTTTTTGTAGCCAAATACCACCGGAAGATACGAATTGACTATGAGTCCTGAACAGAAAAGGTACAATTCCAGCGAGCAATTGGCTATTTACCGCTGATGAGTAAGGTGGCCGCCCACATATCTGCCGCGGCGAGAGAGATGCACAGTTTCAGATAGGGAGACACTGGGGAAGAGAGCCATGGAGACGAGAGAACGATGAGTCCGTTGCCGAGGATTGCCATCTGGAATCATATCGTATTCTGTGTTTGGATAGTCGCGTTCTCTTTTTTATTTTTCTTGTTAAAGCAAAACATAACCCTCGCCAGATAACCCTCATCTCAAATTCTGGGGTTAGTCATGGATGTTTTTAAAACGATTCTAGTGGACTCGAGAGAAAAATCAAATCCCAAGAGAACTCTGCACCTTTTTTCAAGAATTCTTCATCCTCACAGCTCAATTGAAGGTCTTATATCTCTTTATCATTCACAATTTTTCTCCCGTTTTTTCGAGCCGAGTGCAGAGTCCAAAACTCACCAGAAGAATGATAATCATTAGAGGAATCAGCCATTGGTAGATGGTTTTCACTCTTCGCACGTAGTCCAGCACTTCGACATTAACCGGGGATTCGGTGGTGAGCATCAGAGAAGACGTGCCGTTGTCGACAAGAGCTTCGAGAAGAAGCGGTGCCATAGTGGAAGTGAACATTTTGTCTGGAAGGAAGCAGTCGAAGTGGGTTTTGAAGAGGAAGTAGAGGGGAAATGGAGAAAAGCAAAGTGAAGAGTGTTTTTCTTGGCGGAAAAGTGAACAACAAAGTACCATTGGCTCACAGACAGTGTCTCGCTCGTTGAACTCTGTCGTGGATTCGGATTCCACGGACCTAGACGAGGAACCCGGCCGATTGAAATTCAAGAGTCGAACATGGTAACAAGTAATTGGAAAAGGAAGCAAAAGCAAAGTGACTCGAAAAAAGAAAACAGAGAACATCTGTGAAGTTGGGGAGGATTGGAGATGGGGAGGAGAAAGAAGAGACCGTGTGAAATCAGAGAAGATCCACGGAGGTGTGATGTTCGAGAACCTCATTTTGTAGCAGACGAGACGACGTCAGCGGGAGGGGGAAAGTGCGTGGAACGGGTTGTTTTTCCATGGTGGAATATGGGCAAAATTTATGAAAATTGGGAAAAGTCCGGGTTAAGGGTAGAAAAATAGAGACGGGGGGGGGGCGAGATGGAAATAGGGAGCGGGGCTCCGGATCAAAGGTACGAATTGGAGTTCACAGTCCACATGAATATTCAATTTCGATTCTCCCAGCTCCAGCTCTTTTCCAACTCTGACTCGAATATACTCTCCAGAACGCGAGATATATACGATTGGTTCGAAGAGGAGCGAGCAAACAACAAGTTGAAGACCCATTTATGTTCTTATTATTTGAAGGTGACAAAAAAGTTTGGCTGGATTGTTCCGGGTGCGAAAAGTGACAGGACATGCACAGATATCTATGACACGATTGTCCGGTCTGAGTCTCTTTTCTCTCGGTAACCCGATACGTATTTCAAAAGTTGTAAGCTGAGAAAATGAGGCACGTGGGGCTTTTCGAGGAAGTTTCGAGGGCAAAGGCCGCGAAGAAGAGCAAAACAGAAAGAAGAAGAAGAAGGAGAAGAGTTCCGAAATAGTGTTCCTTTCCAGACATCTCCCTTCTATTGAGAAGTAATAAGCAGAAAAGATGAATAAGACACTGGGAGGATGGGTGGAGGAGATGCTTGTTTGTAGAGCAATCCTCTCGTCATCAGCTATCCGCAGCCGCTTTATTTCATCTGCCGGATAAGGAATTTTGAACAGATTGGTTCTGGTTTATCCAGAGAGTTTTTGATCAAATGCGCTTTGTGTCAGGATCAACGACGGGAAGAATTGTTTCCTGGTGCCCATGGAAAGGATAAGGTATTAATCTGCGGGTGCATGAAACAAAGGAACTGATGACGTTGGCGGAAGAACGGGACTGAATAGGTTATAGCAGAGAACATCGAGACGGACGGCACGTTCCTCTGGAATCGGCGTGTTTTGAATGGAAATTCGTGAGCTCTGGGGGCAAGATCACGCGAGTGAAAGAGAAACGCGGAACGTTTAGGTGATAGGGGCACAACAAAGATGCGAAGAGTTCAAAAGGCACCATTGCTATGTTAGTATGTTTCCAATTATATTTACTACTACTCATGGAAGAAGAGAAGGACCTCCGCTGAATAGTTGGTAATGACAGCTCCAGGAAACGAGAGAAAGGGTCTTATAAAGATGCAAATTCAGAAGGTGTCACTATTTAGTCACTAATTTGTAGAAGAAAATATTCGGATGACCAATGCTCGAGGAGGGGAAAAGAAAAGGGGAAGGGGACCCACATGTAGCCGGAATAAATTGATAAATGAATAACTTGATGAGATCGGCGAATAGATCTCGGGAAGAAAATGGGGAGAAGGAGATCATGGAGATCCGAACAAGAAGGGACACGGTAAAGGTAATGACGATCCGAATGATATAGAGGTCAATTCAAATCAAGTTTCCAATTCAAGATAGAGGTCACCGACATTTCCCAGTATTTCTCTATACGTGTCAATCAGAACTTCTTGTGGTTCTCGTTTCCAATTCTTCGAATTCGATTAGAAAGAGCAAAAGCAATCGGGAAGCATGTGGATAATGGAATTATGCAGGCAGCGGAAGGAGAAAGGAATCGGGAGACTGGAAACGTTAGGGGCGGGTGGCGGAAGTGATCGAGCTCAACGAGCAAGGTGTGAAGGTGACAGAATGTGTGATCGGGAGGTGGATGGACAAAGATTATTAAGCTTAGAAGGAGAAGGGGAAGTACTTTAAGGATTGGAGAGACGGATGACAAGTTCCCGCTTTTGTTCTTATTCCGCTTCTTCTTTCTTCTTTGAGGTTTAGTCATTGACGGCTCTCGCGTCAAAAAGTTGACGTCTTGCTTCGGATTGACAAGTTGAAGTGGCGAACATGGAGGATTCCACGACGAGAGAAAGCAAAAAAACTTGCAGAATACGGGCGGGGCGAAGGGAGATTTCCGGAAAACAGAACACACTCATATTCGTCCCAATTTCAAGAATGACTCAAGACCAATCGGTTCTTGATGCTGTCAGAGTTGAAGGTTCACAGAATCGGAGGAGAAGATAGTTCCGATGAAGACAGAGAACAGAAAGATCGAGTGGATGTTTCCGGCAGGACAGGATATGTCCATTCGGCTGCTGCCAACTGGTTCGAACTCGCCGGTCGGCGGTGCCCTCCTCTTCTATCCCTCCGGCTCTCGTCAATGACATGCCCCGCCCATCTCCGCCCGAGTTGCAGTGTTTTCTATCACAAACATTTCAATCAAAAGAAAACGAAAAACGTTTGAAAAAAGGAAAGAGAGAGGAAGTGATCGATGGGTCAGGGGACAGATGAACTAACGAACTCTCCCAATTTAATGACCTACAGTAATAGATTGCTACTGAAGTATTAAAAGTGGATACGTGATAAGAGACAAAATGGAGCAGTTGTTTTTAATGAGACACTTTGAAAAAGATTGTGACGAGAGGCTGATGTGATTGGAGAAAGAAGATGAGACAAGGGGAAACTGGGCAATGAGAAGATTCTGAAACATGTCGCGTGCATCCCTTCTGCAGCTGGTTCCTCCTCTCTCCACTGTAACCAATTTACGTCACCTACTAATTTATGTTTTTCCAATTATCCGCCAATGATGATCTCTGCGAGCCCCGCGTGCATACAAATTGCAAGAAGATACTCGAATATATTCACTCACATGCACCTAAATATTTTCTTTCGTTTTCTCTAGTTTCGATCATCGGAGCGTGGCCAAAGTCGGGTTAAAGATCAAGGAGATTGGCTGAATATTCAACACACATGGTGGGTGAGAATTCGGAATTTAACATGGGATTGGGGAGTTTGTTATTTTTCCAGCTCATCGTCAAAATGAGCCTCGCGAGGGCTGTTTGGAGCCTTGAGAAGTTGCCGATAAGAGCACATTCCCTCATAATTTTCTTGTTTTGCTCCTAAATGTTCCAACGATTCCGAGAATGAGCGTCTTCATGGAAATGATGCTATGAGGTCAAGAAGGGACTCTTCGGCACTAACAGACAGGCAACAAAATTGAGCTGGAACATAAATAACTCCCGACGAATACTTTTGCAGCTACGTCAGTAATTATGATTCGAAAATAGTTTTGAAAACCTTGGGAATTTGAAGTTTCGAGTCGTGAACTCACATTGAAGTAGCAGGGAAAAGAAGGGGAAAGAGGAAGTTTCAGGCATCTCAAGGCTCTTCCAATGAGAAGCAAAAGGTAATAGAATCGAAGCAATGGAAGTTGCGAATGCGTCATCGACGTCGTCTAGTCAATCAATCTAGTTTGTTTGACATGGAGTCTTCGTCTTCTGCCGACTCGACCACTCTGATTCAGTTTCCACTATGATTCACGTGTCATGAGGAAGGAAATGACATTGGCAGTGGGAGGATGGAATGCAAGTGACACCGTCCGAGAGTTTCAGATGACTTCTTCCTTCTCCTACTCTCTCTCCGAAGAGCTCCTCCTCCTCCTCTTCCACCGACAGTCTCTCTCTCCTTGAGCAATGTTTTCGTCGAGACAGACTCCGCCCACAAAATTCAATTTCATCTCGGAATTATGAAGAGAAATAAAATAACAAAGAACCGGTGCTGTATCCCTTTCCTGTTATTTTTGACATCTAATGAATGGGAAAATGACACATTTGGTGTGAAACTGGTCCGGAAAATGAGGAGAGAATGGAAATGGGCAAGTTCCGAGAACAGTGGAGCCGAATGGAGGATTCTTATTCGGGAACATGGAACGAGACAACGGAAAACAGAAGTCACTCATTGTGAAGACGTCTTCCTGTCCAGAGGGATCATTGATGGATTGCTGGGCAATCTTCCAGATCTTTTCCAGCCGACCCAGTCATGACAGAGACTCATTTATCCAGAGAGAAGTACTCCGGAAGAAAGCAAGTTGTCCTTTGGATATGCGAATTGTCTGCCCATTAATCAAGCAAATATTCAATATTCTGCTTGGGAAAGGAATCGAGTAACGAAGGAATTCAGAATGGCCGTGAAGCCGAGCAGAATTATGTATAAACGATATGACATTACTTGCAAAATTGGAGAAGAAGAAGAAGAAGAAAACGAAGCGATGTTGCAAATTTGGTCCGATTGTTTCGTTTTCAATTGGAATGCAGTTGGAAAGAGAGATAGAGAGAGAAGAAGGACCGAATGCAAAGCACTTGGAAGTGGACTCCGGGGGATGACGTCAGGATGGATGGGACGACAACGTGACTGAATCCAGGAGACTGGAATGGGATCGGGTGAGATGGAGCTTGTTGCAGAATGGATTCAACGGAGAGAGAAGTACTTTGGGGACGCTTGGATCCAAATTTCTCGATTTCACGTAATCGGTTGATAGCTGGTGTGTTCCCTAAAACTGTATATGTAGTCTGCCAACAGAATTCTTACTATGATAATGTTCGTACGGAAATTGAGATGCTTCTGGAGCTCCCAACCAAAAAATCATCGAAACGAATCGAGACAAGTCGCGTCGAGACGAAAGAAATAATTAATTTTCCCAGCAGTTCCAGGAATCGCAGAGGATTTTCACTCCTTGTTCTTCACACGACCAACATCGTTCTCCGTTCTCTTCTCCTTCTCGCCATGACGCTTCCGATAAAGATCGAACATCATCTCAAAATGCAAATTTCCTTCCCCCCCCCTCATCGGAGTGCATAAGTGCGGGTAGTTAGGACACCTCATGTTGCTGCTTTTTCAGTGTGTCAGATGCATTGTTTACACCCATCCATCGTCATCTTCTCTTTCTCTTCTTCTTCTTCTGTTTTTGATGAAGAAGATGAAGAAGAAGAAGAACTGCACTCTGCACTGCAAGAGGAGGGGGTGTCTCTAATAGATGGACCACCTGCGGCCGATGATGAGGGCGGAATGAGGCGAGGGGTGAGGAGCACAGCGGAATCCGATTATCAACGACCCTTTTGTACTATTTTCTGCCTTGGTGTCAGCTTTTCCTAGAATCTTTAATTAGCTGGACGACGTGAGGATTTTTTAGAGGATCAAGGGGATTCTGAGTCAGGATTAGAGTGTATCGAAATAGAACGGTCACAAGATCTTTGTTTCGAAAGGAATCTGGCATATTCTGGAAGTAACTGATTGTAAGAGCATCTGGGAATTTTTGGAAACAAATGTTGAAGTAACCACAGCACATGCAGCCATTTGAGGAACCGATTCCGTTTCCGTCACCAGAGGAAATCTGACATTTCCGTTTGCTGAAACTATTTTCATAATAATATCCAACAGGAAGCTGGAAATCAAGTGATCTAACGCTAACTTGTTGCTATTTTCAACCCGCACGTCGCCGTATTCCTCCATCTTCTTTCAGCAGAGAGACTAGTTGAAATACAGCGCCTCGAGCAGTCGAATAGGTCATTTGCTCTCTTCTCGAGCAAAATATTTACGTCCTTCTCGTTCTATGGCTCTTTCAACTCATCGAACAAGGATGAATGATTCTGATTCCCGCTAAGAAGGAGGAAAACGACGAGCACTTTGTTTTGAGAGAGAGATCTTTGGAAATTATATATTGTAGCGAGAGAGAAAGAGGGTTTTGCACCATGTGTATGCTTGTTTTTTGTTTGAAAATTAAGGGGATTCTGGAATTCAACAATTCAACTTTTTACTTCCTGCCCTGCAACAAAAGCATTGGGAAATTTTGCAGAAGCAATCATAGACTTCCCTGTGAAAAATTTCCCTTCCACGTCTTGAGAATTTTGTTCGCACACTCGCTTCCAGTTCGTTTGGAGACATTACCCAAAGGGAATGACTCAAACAAAAACAATATTCCCAAAAAGTTCAATTTTTCGTCCCGCTGTCAGTCAAAAAGTCCCCATGGGTACGCGTGGAAGTCTTTGGAAAACGGGAGGAAGATGGATGGAATGATCACAAAATGGATATCATGAAGAGGAGAAAAAGGGAACAGGCAGAGAGGAGGGATGAGTCTGGATGTCTGGTTGCGGAAACGGGAGATGCGGAAGGGAGAGATCATTGGCAGATGGAAGAATCAAGAGATCATTTCGTTGAAAAGATTCATTGCAACACAGTGCTTTACCCGAGAAACAATTGAACGATACCGGTGGCCGGGAAGGGCTAACTTGAACAGGGAACAGTGGACGGATGACAGTGGAGACAGAGGGTTTGAACCTGATGAAGAGACACCCATAATCGGAAGTAATTACAGAATTAAAATAAAGAACGGAACAAATTACAGAAATGGAAGAGGTGTTGGGTTATTTATACAGGCACCGGTTTGATGTCCGGATCGCGATCGGAGAATCGTTTGACGAGGCAGACACAGATTGAGGTGAATACTCCGAGGATCATTCTGGAAATAGGATATTAATTTTTGGAAGAGATTCCGAAACTGACAGAGCAACAGCTGAGCAAGAAGCGACGAGATAGTATCCGTTGCCAGTTGGGTTCATACTCCGCGCCCATTTCGCCGCCATCGCCCGGATCTCGTTGGCTTTCTGAGATAAAGATCCTTCCGAAGAGTCGAATTCTGGAGATATCGGAGTTTAGGAGGCGAAAGTTCACAAAACCCCTCACCATTAGCAGACAAAACCTTGACGACGGTGACTTTCTTAGTGAGCATAGTGTCCTCGACCCATAGTTCGCACGAGTATTCTCCAGAATCAGAGAACGTCGTCTGGGTCAGAATCAGAGTTTGGTCGTCGTTGGAGAACTTGGCTCTGGACTGAAACAGTATCACTTGCTGATCTCGCTTCCAGATCATCCGCTGCACTCCCGGTATCAGGTCAACTGCACAGTCGACCACGAGAGGCTGTCCCTCTTTCACCGCTTTTGGCTCGGATTCCGTTTGAAAGTTGTTGTCTGAAACCCTTGTCGATAAAGGTGTCTCTCCTTTTTCCACATACCAAAAACAGTCAACTTGGCACTCGCTTGTATCTGTCCGGCTACATTTGTGGCATGACACGTGTACACTCCTTGATCATGAACACTTACATTCATGATGTAAATGTGATCATCATTGGGTTTCACGTACAACCTTCGTGCTTCTGCCGCCGGAAACAGCCCTCCATCGAACGCCCATTTCACTTCTGGACGAGGAGTTCCTCCGGCAGCACACAAGAATCTCGCTGTCTGGCCTACCATAAGCGACATATCTGATGGGGTGTAGGTGAATTTAGGAGCTTGATAGACCTGAAAACAGTATAATTATGGTGTGGCGTTGCCATGCCAAGGCTTACATTCAATTTCACATGACTCGAGAAATCAGAGCCGAATCGGTTCCTCGCCACACACTGATACTCCGAGTTGTCGGTCATTGCCACATTGTCCAGCACCAATTCAGCTGCTGCCAGTTCCCTTCCATCGACTGTCCCATTCACCACGGCAGTCGTATTCACACTGATGAACGTCGCGGAGTCCTGTACCAACACCCTCGGTTGTCCGTTTTCCATGACTCTCCACTCGATACTCAACGGACTCTCCCCGTAAACATTGCATGTAAACCGCACTTGTTCTCCCAGAAGAGCCTTGACTTCGTCGGGTTGTCGCACTATTTTTGCTCTTGGCGAGTCATCGAAACATGTCAGATTGGCAGTGTCAATGGCAACGACATCTAGGTCAGCGAGTGGTGCTGGGTAGGAACATTTGGCGATGATTGACGATTTATCGAGTTTGAGACGATAAATCCATGAAGCGAGCCAGGATATTTGACAGTCACAGAGAATTGACGACGAGTTCATCACACTGAAAACAGGACGGTTGACAACAAAAAGAACAAAACTACTCACAGTTTTTTGAGTTCCAGTGGTTCAAAAGCTTCCGGATGGATAGTTGCAATAGGATTATCGGTTAGATCCAACTCTTCGAGAGCCGGAAACCGTTCGAATGCTCTCTTTGGAATGACTCTCAACTGATTATTTGTAAACCGAAGTGAGCGAAGAAACGGCATCGAGGTGTTATAAAGCACTGCACCATCTTCCACACAAACTGCCAAAGTGTTCGAGGAAAGATCCAATCGATGCAGATTGTCCATTCCGATCAATGCAAACTTATGGAGACTGTCAATCGAATTGGCGGATAGAATCAGTTCTTCCAGTTGACGAAGAGCACGAAATGAGCCAGATGGGAGTGACTGAATTCGATTGGAATGCAGATTGAGCCATTTCAATTTTGGAGTATGCGTCCAGGAACTCGTGTGGAATGATTGAATTTGATTGTAGGACAAGTCTCTGAAAAGAAAAAGAAAAATCTAGTTTTGCCTTGATTTGGAAAATAAATGAAAGAGATCACTCACAGCACTTCCAAACTCGTCAACCCGAACATCCATCCTTCGGTTACCGACTGAACTCGGTTTGTTGACAGGTTCAACCGGCTCAATCCTTCGCACGCGTAGAACATTCCGTCGTCGAGACGGTAAACGTCGTTCTTGGACATACTCACGTTCCGGAGAGACGGAAGTTGGTTGAAAGCGAGAAAACGGACTTCGCGAATCATATTTCGAGTCAGATCACTCAAAGAAATCCAGGTTCACTGCTTGAAAAGTTAGAGCAACTCACATTGTTTCGAGCTTTCGCAGTCGAGAGAAAGCATATTTTCTCAGCGAGGTGATGTGGTTTCTGGCCAATTTCAACGAGATGAGAGATGAAAATGAGGAGAACAAGTCGGAACCAATGTCGGTTATCGAGTTGGATGCAAGATCTCTGCAACAAACATATTGATACTGATTTTTGTAAGAAAACGAACAGTTTCTCAATCTGAACCCTCGAAGAAGTCGTTGGTTTTGGTAAGTAAGATATTAGATTTCGAGACAGATCAACAGACCGAATAGCAGCAATCTGACCGAATTCATCAGAGGACACTGTTGAGATTAAGTTCGATCTTCTGAAAACTCAAGACTGAACATAGTTCAACAAATAGGACTCACAAGTCTAATTTCTCTAAATGTTCCAACTGTTCGCTGTCATGTGGAATGCGTCCGAGACGGTTCTTCCGCAGGTTGCTGAAACAAAAAGTCGGTGATGTCGTCTTGTTTTTAAAAAACTTTGAACACAAATTCTTTCAGTCGAAAAACACTTCCGGTCGACTTTGCCTCGACGTCCCTCTAGTCACGAGAGAAAAAGACTGATAAAAGTATGAAAAGATGGGAAAGAGCAGGAATTTACGATGACTCTGACACTTTGAACATGAAAAGAGTGAACGACTCACAGTATTCGAAGATTGGGCAGGTTCTCGAAAAAGTCGGGGTCGATGTGTCGAATGATGTTGTTGGAGAGATCTCTGAAAGACATGCGGACTGTCGAATGGCGCCGAAATGACTGTCTCACAGTGTTTGCAGGAAGTAGAATCCGCGGAGACGGCTCTTGTCGATCGACTCGATTTCATTGTCGGACAGAAGAAGAACTCGGGTGTTGTTCGGGATGGTCGAGGGAACATCTGGGAGATCAAGAGAGGAACAGTCGACGACGTCGCCGACGCAGTGACAGAGACCGATGCAGACAGTGCCGAATGGAGAGACGACGGAGAGCTCGTAGAGGATGAGCACGAATAAGGAATAGAGGATCATGTCGGCATTGTCAGAAGGCGGGAGAAGAGGGATGCGGAAGAAGACGTCGAGGAAAATGAAAAAATAGATGGAAAAGTGTCTGTTCTTTCATATGACACAGAGGAGGCTGGGGAAGAGAAAGAAACGGTCGACCTTCTTAAGAACGCAAATACAAATTGGCAGAGAGAGCGGGCGAAATGAGGAGAAATCCGTCTTTCCGACTGATAAAGTCGCGTGAAAGATATCAGAAACGCAAAGAGAGACGGAGACGGTAAAGAGGAAAGAGTGATAAGGGCGAGAGGCAAATGAGAGGAGACAAGAAGAATTCCGATGGGTTTATCAGACTGTGTGGTTCGATGAGAATTCGTATTTTGTGAATGATAATGATAGTGAGTCGGAGGGAGATGCTGATAGTGTCTATGCACAATCGACATGCAGATGATCAATGTATTCTCGATACCCGGTGCGCCATGTGGGAGCATTTTGGAAGAACTCGCAGTGAAGATGAGAAGGAAGACGGTCTCGTGTTCCGGAACGACTGAAAATAGGAATGAGTCAGAGAGTGGGGGCTGGAATTGGAAGAATGAATCACAGGTTGACAGCAACTCACACGTATCCATTCGGACATCCCAAAAGTGTGAGCCTTTTGCAAAAGTAATGACTGTCAAATGTCACAGAAGCAATCAACTGTGGATTCGGAGTGGATATCGTGCAGGATGAGCAACCTGAATTTCAGAATAAAGAGTTGTTCAACTTCCAATGAACCTCCGGAAAAGCAAGTGTAGTGATCCACAAGTACAGTATCATTTCCTACAGTAGCCTTCAGATACTTCCCATCTGTACATTCCAACTTCAGCCGTGACGCTTCTTGCGGTTCAAAGAAAACAATTGACCCGTCGACTGATCCGATTCTGCAAAAAAGTCTCCCGTAACAATAAAAATGCAGTTTAACGACAACCTCAAGGACATTCCGTGGGGACAACCCGGAAACTTTGTGTAGCATCTTTGAGTGCCTTCTGAACGGAAAACTGCTGTCGAGATGCCCAGAGGAACCACTGGATTGAACTTTGTCCGCGAGCAGGAGCATTCTGGAATGAGGGAGTAATAACTGTTCTTATGATATTCTGTTGTACTTCTTGCACAAACCACTTTCCCAATGATGGGATCTTCTGGAATACTGTAATCGTTTCCAGTGCAAACTGGCAAAGAGTCAAGACGGCCAGAAGTGCTGAACAACTGCGAGTTCGGATTGAAGCATTGCACTCGGGTGCAGCCGTTGGAAGTGGTCGTGTAGAGGAGACTCCTGCCCAAAAGCTCCTAGATTCTGTTCCGAACACGCGAAATAAAGGACTTACCGATGGGAGACATCACAATTGTATCCATGTTCCGGGCATATTGACAAATCGTATATCAGTGGAGAGCAAGATGTGCAGGCTGTAAACCGTTGGCTGTCATGAGGCCATGTCTGGGAATGGGATACCTTTCATGCAAGTTGCTTCTCTTATCACCCGTCCTTTGCTTTTCCATGATCCGTGACACGATAAAGAGTCGATTTCCGTAATCCTTCTTCCGATTCTTCCGTGTAATACTGCTCCATTCGAGCATGTCACTTCTTTGCAGGATATTACCGGAGAAGTGCACAAATTGCCCAATGGACAGTCTTTTATAATAGACATCTTGCACGGACAGTTGAGACTCCGTGGTCGGAGACGTTGATCTTCCGTTTCTGTCTCAACATCTACGAAATCCACTGAAAACAAATCTGGAACTTGCAAATAGAATGAGTCTCTTTACCTTCTCCATCGTCGGATTCTATTCGCACCAAGTCAGTCGAACTGAACTCATTTTCTGAGATTATTCCACTAGTAGCAGTTGTTGAATCAATGGTACTGGAAGACTCCGAAACAGTTGAAGCCTCAGAATAAGTGGAAGATTCGGATGGCTCAGTGGTTGTCGGAGTGAATGCTTCCGTAGTCCTTTCACTAATCGAAGTTTCTTCGGTAGTAATGAAAGTGGAAGACGGTTCGGATGTCGCTGTACTCATACTTCCAGTTGTTGATGTCCCTTCGAATGGGATTGTTACCATTACTGTGGTAGTAGTAAAACTTGCAGTCTCGGTTACAGTTTCCTCGGTTGTTGCCGCCGATTCTTCTGAATAATGTATTTTAGTAATATTTTGTACACTTTGAAGCTCATATCTTACCAGTTGGCATGTCAGTCGTGGTCAGATCTATTCCGCTGGTGGTAGGCACTTCTGAAGTTGTTGACACCATTTCAGTGGTCAGGTCCGGTTCGATCGTTGTGATCTCGCCGAAAGTTGTTGTCCTCATTGAAGATGTGCTCATTCCAGTTGTCATCTCCACGGTACTGGACGATTGGAAGCCGGAAGTTGTTGTAATTTCTGTGGTTGCATCAACTTCGATAGTCGTAGAAGTTGTAGAAGTTGTAGTCTCCGTAGCAGGGGTCATTGTCGTCCCAGTCTCCAAATTTGTCGTAGTTTCCATCACAGATGTTGTCGAGAAAGGAGCTGTGGATGCGTCCATGTTCATCGTGGAGCTTGTTTTGAAAGTAGTCATCTCTCCTGTCGCCGTCTCCAAATAAGTAGTGGTTTCAATTCCAGAAGGTGTTGATGTTGAATCCGTGGATGTCACTAGCTCCATTGTGGAACTATACTGAGAAGTAGATTGAGTTTCTCCTGTATTCGCTGTGAAAGTTTCTCCTGAAGTCGTTGATTCCATTGTCAATGTCGTTGACATTTCGTCCGAAGTAGTAGACACTTCCGTTGTTGTGCTCTCCAGATCCGTTGTTGTTGATTTCTGAGTGGTGGTTGTCATCATTGTCATCGTAGATGTTTCCATGTTTGTCGTCGATATCATCTGATCCGTAGTGGAAGATGTCTTTTCTGTTGTTCTACTTTCCATTGTGCTACTCTCCATTTCAACGGTCGTCGACATCTCCTCAGTTGTCGTATCCACAGTTGTTGCAATCTCAGTCGTCGTAGTTTCCATTTCCGTTGTTGTC
>LR565062.1:0-19574 GCA_900536345.3 Caenorhabditis sp. 39 LS-2015
GTCAAATGCGCACAGAAATACAAACGGAAAAACGGACATACGGAAAAACGGAAAAACGGAAATCCGGACAGAATTAGAAAGTTATTATATAAGAATGATTGTTCTCTGGGAAAATTAGCTAATTGGCCTAGAAAATACTAACCGCGACGCAACACGCGACGCGTGGGTCTCGCACAATAAATTTTTTTCGCCAAGTCGTTGTAAAAACAGTAACCGAAAAATCAAAGCAATTACGTCAGAAACCGTATGCCGTTTAATCGCTATGCGCGAACCCCATTGCTAAATGAACTCACATGTGACAAATACTTTGAACGACGAGCTCAGCATCAATTCGGTTCCATGAGAAGCACAAAAATACAAAGAAAATCAGAATAAAATAAATATAATATAGAAGAACACCAGAGAAATCAAAAAGCTGTCCTCATCTGAGGTCCATGGGGGAGGGTAGAATGAAGCGATGTTCGGCTGCCGAGGGGTTTATATAGGTGTTCGGGAGAGAGTGAGAGACTAAAACATTGCGACGGTGCTGATGTGGCGGGAGGACAATAGGCCATGGGAGCCGAAGCCGATGTGCGGTGATGTGGCGCCATAAAATGTTGAAATGGAAAAGCGACAGAGCGCGCTTGCTATCGGAACGATGTTCATTTTTGGAGACTAGTGTCCTACCATAAGCATCTTTAATCGAGAAATCTGTTTCAAAAGCCAAAAGATGCTGTAGTTTGTACTTTTTGTGCTAAAACTAGTCCGAGCAGAGCTAGCGCGATTTGGGACTATTAGCATGCTAGGCAAAATGAAATTCTGGATGGTCGTGGTGTTAGTGGCCGCGATTACTTCGTACTGAGCTTCCGGGATGGCGGATTTCAAGATAATGTATGGTTGAGAAGCAGGAATGAAGACATCTATACATGCGTATGTGCCCGGGAGCTGGCTCAGATCCGCCCGCTCAACTCCGCTAGGGCTGACTGTGTTAAGCCTGTTACTAAGCAAGTTATGAACCGGGTGACGTTGCCGGTGAGACTGTCGCAGGTAATGACTGTGCGACCACGATTGATGTTGACCGGCCGATTTTGAAACTCTTTTATCGTCCAGGTGGCGCTGAGCCGTTTGCTGCGGCTTTTTGGTTTCTGCTCACTTGTCAGATTGAACACGGCAAGGACGTCGCCTAACACTAAGTTTGCGATGCGAATTTTCCCGGGGTTGAGCCTTATGAACGCTTATCTCCTGGAGATTAGCGTCGTGAGGTTGAGACTAACTCGTCCTGGACGAGGGTCTTCTGTTGGCTTGGAAATGGGAGAGGGGGAAGTAAAAGTACAGGTTTTCAATTTAAGATTTATCTGGGTAAAATACAAGATTTATCAGCTACTGTGTGTGTGTGTGTGAAGTCATGCCAGTCCTCTCCAACCATCTCCTTATATACAGCTCCTCGACGCGAAGACGCAGACGTCGTAGAAGGTCCCAAGAGGCGTGGCCTCTTCTCGGTCCAACCGAGACATTGTACTGGTTACGGAGAGCATCTCTAAAAGCCTGGGTTAGGAGTACGGAACTAAGGTCAGGTCTATCGTTTGCTGCAACTTCTCTATGCGCTGGCTGGCAGATTGCTAGAGCGTTTTTATTCTCAGTAACTATGAAGAACGCCATAATTTCCGTGGGCTCTTTTCACTGTAGAGAAAGAAAAACGGGTGGTCCGCGTCCTTTGCTGAAGAAGTGACAGGAATTTTGCCTGTGGAGTTGCTTTGATTGCGCTCCGCTTCCGATGTGGTGGAGGCGGGCTCGATCTTCCTTCCTCTGAACAGCGGCCAGGTCCGTTCAATGACCGTGACGTAATGATTCGGGTCTAGGTGGAGGTTCCGAACGGCGAGCATGCCAAAACGGACTGTTGAGAAAACCGCGATGATGACGGTTTCATGCCTTTGTGCAGAGAACTTCGACTATTTTCGAAGTCACGCATTTGCAATTAGTACGGCACAGCTGGTAGTCAACGTAGAGGCAAGACAAGCAATCTGAAAAAAAAACCCATTTAATTCAAACTTCTTGGCCCATCAGAAATTTTTTTTTAAAGTTTTCCTGTTCAAAAGCCGAATTTGTTGTCCTTCCGAATTTTTCGAAAAATTTTAAATTTCACCAACCTCTTCTCTTCCAACATTGTACCATGATGCAATCCATCAGTAGCACGGAAATCAAAATAAAAATCAGAATCAGAATATATAGATAAATCTTCTATGAAACATCAGAAGAATCAAAAAGTCACCGCCACTGGCGATGTTAAGGGGTAGAATAAAAAGGGGGAAGGTGCCCGTGCCACTGTCGCCAAGAAAATGTTTACTTTTACACTCTGCGTCGGGACAGAGCACTATATGTTGGCTGCAAATGGAACAGTATGCGTCATCGATAAGAACTTTCTCCTAGCTATGTCCAGGACAGGGACGGAGGATTTTTTACCAGAAAAAAAAGGAAACCAACGTTGTCTTGAATTTGTTTATTAGAATGGTGTTAAAACAAATAAGTACGTTGAATAAGAATATGACGACACGGTTTTTATATTAACCTTAAACAATAGTGAGTGGCAGTGCCTTGGTACCATTGTCCATAGTGACAATGGTACAAAATTAACAATAACGAATCCGTTCGTCGGATCCTTTTGAAAGAGTAGTTTCCAATCATTTTTCAAACCTTCCAATCGGTTTGCTTTCTTTCCGCCAGCGAAATTGTTACTCCGAGTATATGTAGCAGATCCTCCTTGTTCGAGTTTTCGATTTCTTCCGGGGTGATAAGTTATTCCTCTTCAATGAGGTCCTCGATTCTTTTATTGGTTCATCCAATCTTAGTACGTATGCGGCCCAGTGTCAACCACTTTGTCACTAAATACTGTTGATGTATAATCCATAAATATCACTGTTATTCAATATGAGAACAATCACCTAAAACGTGAAGTCCTTGAACCAAGGAAGACAGCTTGGGGTCGAATGACCATCCTCCGGTGTATTGTTTTATGGTGCCCATGATTTGTTGTCCCCAAGTCTTCAAGTCTCTCTTCCTGAACATTTTTAAAATGTTTTTTTTTCAGGAAAAACAAATCTTCTTCAAACACAACAAACACAGTCACTATGAAAGGCTAAGCGTCCTCTGCCTGACTGAAAGAAACGCTACGATCATAATCAAGCCCAAGAATAAGACACATACCCAAAATTACAGAAACAAGTAAACAGAGACATCACAACTCTACTCTACTTACCTGAACTTGCTTTTCAATGATCTCAGCTTCCTCAGAACTGTGTGCATTGTTTCCGAGTTTAAGACGTCCAAAACAGCTGAAAAGTTCTCTTCTTAATTAAATTATGAGTTTGTAGAGATGAACGAAATATATTATGGTGAGAGATACTTTCTAGAATTCTAGCAAAATGTTTAATTTGCCATATTTTATAGTTTGCTCCCCATCATTCAATCCTATGAAACAGTTTTTTGAGTGTTACAAGTTCAAAGGACTTACTTGTGCAATTTTTGTAAGTTGGCCACTCTCTATATGCATTGTAGAACTTGGTATTTTGGTCTTTGTGCACTCGTTCACAACGAAAAGTTGATCCATTAAGCGAATCATATATTTTGTAGCTCGGGGATCAGAATGAGAATCAAAATCAGAATTTGGAAAAAATCTTGTAAACTAAACATCAGAAGAATCAAAGACACACCGCCACTGGCGATGTAAGGGGGTAGAATAAGGCTAGCTGGGAGGAGGAAACGTCGCCTCGATTATGTTTTCTTTTACAGTCTGCGTCTGTTCCATGCTGCTAAACAATAGGCGTATGAGCCTATGAGAACCACAAAATGACACAATACGCTACGGACAAACAAAGTATGGTACACAATGGTTCATGGATGAGTCATTGCAAAACAAGACAATACTCTGGGAAATTGATGAAAATTAGCAAGCAAGTAGAATATCAATCTGGAATGAAACAGTGTGACGTATAATGGTCAGCCTTTCTTGGTGTTTAGCTTTCTCCATGCTCTCCTGCACTTTTCATTGCAGATCTCAGCGAAATTTTGGCGAATGATTAGCGAGCGGGCGGGCTAAATCGGCGAACGGGCCGCCCGAGAGTGGCCCGTTCGCCGATTTCAACGGCCCGCTCGCCAATCGTTTGGAAATTAGAATGGCCCGTTCGCCGATGTTTCGCCAATACCTAGCCCGCTCGCTAATCATTCGCCAAAATTTCGCTGAGATATATACGTAGATGTGGCATGTGACAGTTCTCTCTTTGATCGAGTGTTCCATTTTCCATCGACCACGATGATCACCCACAACAACCTATACAATCGTATCAAATGTAATATCGCTTTGCATTTTCTCATCGTTGCCATTCCATTCCATATCTCCCCTTTTGAGAGAAAATGAGGGCAAGGTCAATTGATGAAACGGAAAGCAATTTGCTCCGCCTAGATATAGATAGATCTAACATGAATTTCGTTATTACAAACCCCAGAGTGTGGTAGTTCTGAGAGATGGTAGTTCTATTGCTGTTGCTGCTTCTTACTTTTTCATTTCCTTGTACCGCTAAGCCAACAGTTCCATATCTTCAACACACACTCATGGATGCTTCTAGCTGCATCAGCCTTCGATGCGAGTGGCGTGGAGAAGGAGAGCAATGCAAATCTGTCACGGCATTCCCAACGGTTGGCGAACCGACTTTTCATTATTATATTTATCATTTAAGGCTCGCTATGGATATTACTTTGATTTTCTTAAGGAAGAAGAGACAGATAACGAACTTCTCACTCGCCTAAAGGTTAGTCTCCTATTGTAGAATGGAATAGTTTTCCCACCAGAAGGACTAGAAGAAAAGAAAATAAAATTTCAGCTTCGTCATCCTCTAAATACGTTTACAATTGTGAACAACGCTGATCGGGGTGAAATGTGTAAGAGGAGACGACTGTGGTGCAATGTGGCCCAACAGACTGTTGGCGATAATGCTTTCAAGGAGTTCTTCGAATACCTTCTAAGCCCTGGCGTTCCCACCGAGCTTAGAGCAAAGGTTCACTGCTAAATCCGAGAAATTATGATAAATAAGCTTGTTGTTATTTTTTTCGTCCGTTTACTCCAGTATTGCATCGCGAATAAATAATTCTTATAATACATAACAACCTGGCCCTGCGGCTTCGCCGCATTCAGGAAAAATGAGCCGAAGGCTGTTGTTGTTTTTCCTCTGAACTATGCTCCTGGGGAACCTGATCAGACTACAGACGATGTACCGAATTTTCATCATGGTCCGATCAAAAAAAAATCTTGCGATTTATTCAACACTATGTATTACCCCGGGGGGATGGGGACTGCTGTATTGCAGAACAAAAAAACCCCGTTTTGTCTTTGCAGATGATATTATTCAACGAGAATTTTTTTCTGGTCAATTTCCACAACCCAATCGACCTCCTTTGTAGGAAAGGATGCCCCACTGGCTCCTATTTTTCACAGAATAACAAGGGCTTTCAAGTACAGTTTATTTAATAAGATTCTGAGACTGTGGAGAGTCGGTGCGTGATGTCCGTGGTCAGTCCTTGTCGAAGCAAAGTTTCCTAAATGAAGATACTAAAAACACACAATTTTCCTTCTATCCCTACCGATTCTCGTTGATTTTCCACTTAGCGTCTTCCGAGCCGAATTTCTTCACATGAAGTGACTACGTAATACGTATGCTGAGCACTGATGTACTTGAGTCTATCGAGTACAGGAGCGTATGGAATCTGAAACATTTGGACGATGGTTACTTGATATACCAACCTGTTCAATAAACATACCCAATTCTCGCCGGGATATAGTAAATCCCATTGTGTTCTTCGAGAACAATATCTTCGATCTATAAAAAACAGGGAATAAAAAAAACAATAAAAATACAGTCGCTTACATTAGCCCGGTCCTCCGGATTGACGCGAGCAACACGTCGTCTCCCCTTCGCCACTTCCGCTTCGAACTCAGCCCACTGGAATACCAAGAGCATTTCATTTTTTTCTACTACCACCCGATACTTACCTTTTCCTCCGTTAGTTCTCTAACACGGGTCAGGAACTCCTCTGTCATGAGGACTCCGTTTGACAAACGAACTGGTCCCCCGTCTTGACGGTCGTTCTTAACAAATTTTAAATGCTTCACGTCATCCCCTTCCCCTAAATTAACCCACCTCTTCCGGTTCCGGTGATGTTCTCGGTAAATCGCCAGCGATCTCGACAACATCGACAGTATTAGCCTAAAAATCGGTGATACATATTTTTTTTGAAATTTAGAAATTTCTACTCTAAAAGGTTACATGCAAACTTCTATTTCAATCTCTTTTACTTACCACTTTCGGATGTAAGTTGGTGCAGTTTGCGACACTGAGTAGGTAGCACAAGTACAGTGTCAATTGTAAGAACACCATGGAATAGTTACAAGCAAAACATATCGCGAAGAACTTATTCAATGCGATGGCTTTTTGGAACGCGTCTTTATCCCCGAAGTAGTCAGCAAAAAATTGAGTACCTCCGAATACTGCTGCGAAGTTCAGATTAACGGTTTTTGTGACAAAAGTGAATGCACTCTGCACAAATTATTGATAGAAAAAAGTTAAAATTGTTTACTCACTGTCACTCCAAAGCAAAGGCCGTGAAACAGAGTCCGATGGGAAAATACGTTTTTTGAAAAGCAATTCAATCCTGGTTTTCGAGTGGTTCTGAAAGCAAAAACAGTTTTGAAATATTTTGAAAAAAAAATCAATTTACCAGCCAGAAACGTCAAAGCTGACGGATGTTTTGTAGCTTTTTTTGATCATGACTTCGTATTTCTGAAATTATGATGTTAACAAGTGAATAACCTTAAAATGAAACACATTACGTTTCTTTCTAAACTATGTACCAGCCTAAACGTACGGCTACGCCACACCAGGCTGGCATGTCTCTTTTCTGGATATTACACGTTTCAAGTCGAGGGAAGATACATTTTTTACTGCAAAAGTTAGGCCACTCATACGGAAAGCCACTGACAATGAGAACGGCAGTTATTTGACTCTCAATCAGGTGTAAATCTGTGTGAGTGGCCTGCCCGACTTTCTCAAAAAGGAAAATGTCTGCTCCTTTTGGGCCACCTCGACGTGAAACATGTAATGCAATCAATTTCCCTGTGAATGGGGACAAAATAAACGAAAATCCCCGGTTTAACACCATAGTTATTCTAATCCCCTCCATCGGCCGTTTGAGCCCCTACTTCATTCAGTTTCAATTATTTTTTTTTTTATTTATTTATTACGACTTGCATGCAATTATGTCCATTATGTCCAATTATGTCCAATTACGACATGCAATTATGTCCACCTTTCCCCCTTTCCATATTGCCCCCCTCCCCTATTTCATTCTCTCTGCCACTATTGCTGAATAAATTTCAATTTCAATAAGCAAATTAATATATAAGACCAGTCTGAGCCGGCGGCTTCGCCGCACTCAGGCTGGGGAGAACGACCGCAACCGACAGGAAAGAGGGACCGCGATGAGGTGGTCTACCCCCTTTCTTAATCCACTGCGGACAAACTGAACGAATGACAGACATACTCCACTAGCGGAATATATTATAAGAATGATTGATGACGTACCTTGGAAACAGTTTTCTCATCTTTGAAGACACTTGCTATCAGTGGCATAGCACAAAAATCGAATAAACAGATTAAATATTATATAAACTTCGGAGAAATCGAAAAGCGGCCTTCACTGAAGTCCATAGGGGGATAGAATGAAAAGATATGCGGCTGTGAGGAGTTATATAGAGGAACGAGAGGGGCGAGAGATACGGAGAAGCACGCTGCTAGGTAGCGGGGGACGGAAGGCGCATGATAACATGAGGGTGCGCCCCTAGTGAGGGAATGTGTTGTGAGAAAGCGAAATAGAGATTTGCACTTTATATATGATGTGTCCATGGAGTAATCATAAGGAAACACTTCTTGATTAAAAAGGGAAATTTTTATTTTATGTTATTTAGTATAAATTTCCAGCGACAACCCGCCCGGCTCAAGTCGCCAGACAGAGCTTTACTTAGGATACTGTAAGCCAGCGTTCCTGGGTTTCAAAAGAAGACTTCTGTTAACTTCTTTATTCAATTGAACACTCATAGTAGAGCCTTATGTGTCGACTCTTCTCTCTCTTATCAGTTGAAGAAGACCCCCTGCACGAGTCTCCCCGGCTCTTTCATGATGACCTTCATCAGTGACTTCGGACGTAGCCGTTAGAAATAATAAAATACGAGAGTAAGGTTTGGGGACATTACAATAGAATAGGTTTATTAGGTATGAATTGGATCAGGACAATAATGGCGACAGGGAGTGAGCCATTTCTACTGCTTCTTCAACTCCTCTACAAGAGGCTATCATGCTTTCCGATCCTTTCTTGGCAGTTTTGCCAAGATCGTTCTTTTCGGCGTTCCGCTCGCCTTGTTTTGTCATTTTCAGTTTTGATGCCAGAATTTGGATTGCCACTAGGATGTCCGCTTTTTGATCGTCAGTGAGAGTACCATATTTGAGTTCCGCCTTAAAAGAACTAGAGTTGCTATTTTCAAAAGGTGCGGAACATTCGCTCACCGTTGCCTTGGGAATGGTAAGACGTGGTAAAGATCTTGTTGATGCGGAATTGAAGTTCCGGTCGTTGTCCGAGATGACGTCATAGCTCTTCAAACATCCAGAATGGCATCACAAATCCACCGAACAAGTCGACTTACTTGTTCCCGTTTGTGCTTGTTGAAGACGGTTCCGGAACGCTTAGTTTGGTGAAAGAGCCACTAAAAATTTTGCTCAATATATTTTCAGTTTTGAAAAGTTTCGTTTTGAAAAACTTACTAAGCTCTCATTACTAGGATCATGGACCAAAATCCAGTAATATTGAAGGGTTGAACTTCAGAAAAATCAATAATTGAGCTATTTTAAGAATGGCCAAAAGACACCTCCACTGGAGATGTAAACATTGAGAATGACGAGTTTGAAGGGGCATTGCAATTGTTGATAAGAAGTACGCAGGCAAACAGAGAAATAGTGTGCACGGAGACTGGCAATCTTATCAGTGTCTTATCATTAGCTATTCCCCCGTGTAAACTCTTCATTCCCAACATTTACATCTCCAGTGGAGGTGTCTTCTGGCCATTCTGAAAATGGTTCAATTATTGATTTTTTTGAAGTTTTAACCCTAAAATGTTGTTGGATTTTGGTAAATAAGAGGTTAATTGTGAGTTTTTCATAACTAAACTTTTCAAAACGGATGATTCAAAGTATTATAGCTTTTATGGCATTTTCACCACATCTCTTGGACACTTTTTGGAAGATGGAACGGGAAAAGAACTGATCCCAATGGAAGACACCTTACCCGATGCACTGCACTGCGCGTTACTCGGATATTCGATGTACACATGCCGAAACGAACCGGTGTAGAATCATACGAAACGAGTCTTAGCCATCAGGAAAAAGGTACATACATTTAAAAAAAAATATATACCTTCCTATTTAGATAATGGTACTGGCTTCGAAGGATCGGCATGAACACGCTCTCAATTTTCTCAGTAAAGGAAAGTTCTTGATAAGGATCACTTCAATCTGGCCACTTGGATCATCTCTTCAGGAAGAATATTGGTCTTACGGCGAAAGAGGTGAGTGACATGACTATTATCACGGAAGAATCACACAACCAGGCCAACGACAATAACTATTGTTCTCTTTGTCACTCAAAAATTCGTCCTCAACAAAAAATTTTCCAGCCATACATACAGCGGTGGCCAAAAAGATATTTCCTTCTCATGATTTCCTTATTTTTTTTAAATTTTTTTTTTTCAGATATGAACGTGTCTCTCTCAACTTATCTGGATCTGAAAATCCCGGGATGGTATCGTCACCCCATCTGTGACCTTAACCTTCGGCTGAGTCAGCTTGGACCAATTCATCTCCATCCACTGCGAACTGGAAACCGATTTCACGGCAGAATCGTATTATTATCAGGGTATGTTTTTCATCGATTTTCTTATCAATGTTTGTATTCATAATTTCCCCCTTTTTTTTCAGGAGTGTTTCTTCCCAACGTGTATACCACGACGGTATCTGGATCTCGCTTTCCCAAAGGTCTTTTGCGGAACACGGAACGTATCTAGTTCACTCCCAAATTCTTCATTTGAAAAATGCACCCGAATATCTACATTGCCTAGACGATTTCGATGTCGTCATTTGATCAAATGCAAGCCATAAACCTTTAGATGATGTGTTTTTTTTTTCTTTGAATAGAATCATTCTTATTATAATATATATTCCGCAAAGAATGGAGTATGTCTGTCATTTGTTCACGATGTCCGCCGTGACGAAAAAAATCATTTCAACGTGGAAACCTTTTTGTCCTAGGCTGCGCCTCTTTGCCCATTCGATTCATTTTCTACTGTTCTTCCCAGCCTGAATGTGGCGAAGCCGCAGGATCAGGCTGGTACTAGATGGTTCGGAATTGAGAAAAAATTCCGTTTTTCTCCTTCAGTGTCTACAGTAGTTCTCGCCAGCGTTGATTCGTCCACTCTTATCGGGACTCCGGTTTTTTTTTTGTTTTCGTCGCTATCTCCGTTTTGCGGGTTTTCCAGCGTGATGGTTGTCGAGTTCTGCTCTACTAATTCAGATTTTCTCCAAAAATTCCTCTTCCTCTCTCGAGGTTGTTTATCATTTTCTTAGTTCGTTCCAAACTGTTTGTGGCAACGTTTATCGTTTTTTTTCCGTTTGCAAATTTTCCTGGACGCTCTGTTCCGTGTCCATCGTTTATTTCGTCATGACATTACCAGCCTGAACGTGCGGCTGCTCCGCATCCGGCTGGCATGTCTTTTTTCTGGAAATGATCGATTTCCGCGTGAATACCATTTTCTTTTTACGTGACCCCAGGTCAAATGCGCACAGAATGAAATACGGAAAAACAGAAACACGGACATTACACTCTTCTTTATGAAATTCTCAAATTTTCGAGCATGCATAGTCTTTAACAACCAGCCTGATCCTGCCGCTTCGCGGCATTCAGGCCGGGGAGAACAGTAGTGGGACCTTTTATTCGAAAAATGAATCGAATTGGCAGACACGCGCAACCTAGGGCAAAAAGGTTTCCACGTTGAAATGATTTTTTTTTCACGGCGGACGGAAGGAATGAATGACAGACATACTCCATTTGCGGAATATATTATAAGAATGATAAGGAAACAAAGGAACGAAGCGAAGATTCATCTGCTCTTAGTACCCGAACCGCTCCTTTTGAAGAGTTCTCTTATCATTTTTTGTTCTTTGTTCCCATATTCCCGCGTTTGCTTGTTAACAAGTTTATTTAGACTATCTATGAAAACAACAAAAAGTCATTTCTCCTTATCCGTCCACATGGAACAATGTGAGATGAGCGTTTTAGAATCTCCTGCAAGCTGGTGGATTTCTGCACGTGCTTCTTTCCGCAGTTTAAACACCGGAGATTTTTCAATTCGAGCGCCGAAGCTTTTGGGCACTCCCAGCACTCGTTTCTCTTCTTTGGCAGTTTCTTTTTTGTCCATTCTGGGTCTCTTTTGGTTCAGCCATGTATTGTTTTTATTTCGAGCATTTGGTTCGTTATGCTATCGCCCAAATGCTCGACCGCTATCGTAAATCGTTCGATTTTTTCTTCGACTGAATCATTGCTCGGCTCATTCAATATTTCGTCGTCGATCGTTTCATTCGGCATTGACATGCTCTGAGAATTTCAGTGATTTTTGAAGGTTTTGAAAAGGGTTTTGGTTTTATTCAAGAAAATAAGGAAAATGAAAGGTTTTTTTTGTGATTTTCAGGTATGCTCGTATCATTATCAAAATACTTGGATCTCAAGATCTTAGGGTGAGCCAAATACCCGGCTTCGTTCTCTTCGGCCAAAAATGAATTCCACACCCGCATAACCGTTTTTTCGAGTATGTTTTTATCGAATTTTGTTAGTGTTCAAATTCATAAGTTTTCCCTTTCCCAGAAGCGCCACCACCCGTAGCTACGCTACTACCAGCGACATTCACAGATGGTATGCTTCAAAAATTCAATGAAAGTCATCCATTCCGTTGATGTGATGATTTTGAAGTCATTATTTAGTTCAGTCAATATTAAAAATAAATATTTAGTTGCTCTGTTTTTTTGTTGCTTTTCTCACATTCGAGCGCTGCCTTCATCTTGGGTCCGCACAAATCAACGACGGCAGTACTAAAGATGAAGACGGTTCCGGAATAAACGCTTATTTTGGTGACAAGGCCTATGAAAACTATGCTTAATCAGTTTTGAAAAGCTTAAATTTAAAAACTTACTAGGGTCTCATTGACCACAATCCAATAATAAGTAGGGGTTAAACTTCAGAAAAATCAATAATTGAGCCATTTTAAGAATGGCCAAAACGCACCTCCACTGGAGATGTAAACGTTGAGAATGAAGAGTTTGAAGGGGCATTGCAATTGGTGATAAGGAGTACGCAGGCAAACAACGAAATAGTGTGCACGGAGACCGACATTTTTATCAGTGTTTTATCACTAATTGCCAATCCAATCGCTATGTTCATACAACCTTAGTTTGCTATCAAAAAAATTCATATGTTTTTCACAATATTCTACCTCTGACTTCATACCAACTCCACGAGTTAAATATTTGAAGTGTGTGCGTGGATACAGCTTCTCTGCATTTCTCCGAAATTGCAGAGAGCTAGAAGCAAATACCATGTGACTTTGGAAGGTTTCAGGCAAAGGTGTACGCGTCTCTTGGGCGCAACAGTTCGGTATATCCAGCATGTCTGGGGCACTACTTACAATTTTAATTTTAATTTGCAAGCACCGCTGCGTTTTAGGGGATGATTGAGGGTAAAACGATTGCCTGCCTGCAATTAGCCTCATTCTCACCCAGATTTTATCTAGTCACACCTGCACAATTTACAATCCGACCACCATCCAATTACCCAATTAGCACCCATATCCGTCGATGCTCATCTCCACCTCACGAGTATACCGGTATCTCGGAGTATACCCAATTGTCTACTCACCCTTTCCTTTTTGTAGGATACCCATTGGAATGCCGAAATGACGCAATCCAAAGTGTTCAACGAGACACGGTTAAGCTCATTTCAATTTTTAGGCCAGCTTGCTTCAACGTTTCTCCGTTGAATATTCAGCCAGAAAACCTTGATCGATTTCAAGCATTTCTTGAAAACAGTATCAATACGTCCCACAGCTGTATTACAGGTCAACACGACTAGATAAGGTGATATTGAGATTGTAAAAACTGGTATTGAAATGCGTCATTGTGACCTCGGATCTTCAGTTTTCCAATGTCCTGTCTCTATCCGATCTTCATAACTTCTACAATTCCAAATTTTCATTTCCTCATTGGTAACCAGTCCATCAGTCGAATCCACCAAATACACTGTCCCTACTACCCGATTTCCACCCAATATTCTCTGTTCCTATGGATAATTATTCCCCTGTTGCACATCAGAAAGTATTGCGTCATCTCCAATGTCCCTCTCCGCCCACTTCCCTCCCAAAAACTGTCCGTCGCTCTGTCTGGGTCTCCTCTGCGGTCCACTCTCTCGCCTGCACCTGCACACGCCCCTCGCAGCCGAATACCACTTCATTCTACCCCCACGGACCTCAGGTGAGGACAACTTTTTGATTCGTCTAATGTTTATATAATATTTTTCCTTATTTTTTGATTTTCGATTTTGAGTGAGTTGATATAGGAATATTAAATGCATATTTGTGCAAATTAGCTGTGTTTTTAGTGCCCGCCGCAGGAGAACAATCGTCGAACGGCACCATGTTCGTCGACGCGATGCTCATCTCCGGAGACGAGCTTCTGAAAATGGCAAAGGAATCAATAACCGAGGGATTCAACAAAATCTTCGCGGCCAATGACGAGATTTTGCTGCCCTCGAGATCAACTGAGCTGGTGAAAGAAGAGATGGAGTTGATTGAGAAGGAATGCGGGATCAAGGAACCAGGACACCTCCCGATCCGAGTGTTTACCGCGAAGACGACGGAAGAGCTCTTCTCGGAAGAGTATCAACAAGCCGTAACCACCATGCCAATTTCGATTCTCTGGAATATCGCCGAAGTGCTCGGATTCTCGAGATGACCTCGGAAGCAGATATTTTCTGCATGAAGCAGCTGCAGCAGAGAACCGATGCCAACGTGACCATCGATCGTGGAGTCGAGACCCGATTGGAAATGAGGTTAAGGTCCAGTACCAGGTATTCCAAAAGTACCTGACGGACTTCAAGGCAGTGGCTATGGAAAACAGCACCACCATCACCTCCATCACCACCACTACGAACACCGACGATTCGTCGTCGACAACTACTACGACGACCACCATCAACAACGGAGCGTCGTCGTCAACCACCACAACAACGACCACAGTACACCAACCGGCGTCGTTGATCCGGAGACCTGCACGAAGGAAGTGTATGAGAAGGTGAAGAAAGATGTGTTGAATTTGAGGCTTAGAATTAGGAAAAAGGGACAGCAACCAGGATGCCGGACGATCTTTGGGACCAACGTTGACATTGAGGAGAACATTCATGAAGAACATTTGGAGGTGGGTTTTTTATTTGAAAGTTTCGAAGTTTTAGAGTTTAGAGTAGAGGACAGGAAAGGAAAAATTAGAAAACAAAATTTTTTTTAGGAGTTCCTGCAACCGAACAGCCCAGCAGACATGATGACCCTGTGTGGAGAAAAGATTGCGGGAATGAACCAAGCCCAAGCGTATCTGAAAACTCCCGGATCCAGGACATACTCTCACCAGGAGAACGCCTGCTTCTCCTCCTTCAATATGAACTTGGGACCGGCGCCAGTGGTGTGGTATGGAGTTCCAGTGGAGTTCTCGCAACAGATGAAAAACGCGATGAAGGGAATGTTCCTCTCCAGAGGATACTGGTTGAACGAGCACACTTTAAAGGCACGAGGCATCCCGTACTACAAATTCGCCCAGCAGCCAGGAGACATTGTCTATGTTGGACCCGGAACATTCCATTGGGTGAGCAGCCAGGGATCCGCCAGCCATATTTCGGACAAAATTGGAAGATTAATGGAAGCGATGGAATCAAAGTTCAAAATCAGGGAGCACAAAAAAGAGTTTGAGGAGGTGCAATCGGAACACCATCGCATTAAAGAGAAGAATCAAAAGCCGGTTTTGGACGGGGGTCTTTTCTCGTTCCCAACCTGTTTTGTGTTCTTCAAGATGTACCTCAACAAGATTTTTGGTACCATGAAGCACCATTCGATAACAATCTAAAGCCACGAATTTTACTATAAATGTGTATATTGTTCACCATATTACTATGTCTAATAAAACCGTCACGTCGAATCCTGATTTTTTTTATTAATTTTCGTGCTACTGTTCCGCAAATTAAAAGCAAGTAGTAAGTTCTCGAAGAATCTCTAGATTTTTTTGTCAGATGGTCTGATAGAGAACGCACTGTTTTCGTAATACGAAATTTATTAGCAATGTTATACAAAATTTATAGGCGTTCACTTTCTTCTTCTTCTTCTTCAATCCATCAGCTTCACTCATCCGTCAAAACCTCTCTTTTCGCATCTGGTCCATCAATCGACTCGCTCGCTTCTCTCTTTCTTCCTGGCTGCTCGGGTGCTGCTGAAATTAGATATGATGATGAAAATGGAAATATGCACGGTTTTTTTTTTCAAAATAACCCACCTTCCTCGACGTCATCGTCACTGGCATCTCTTATAATCGGTTTTGGTGGGTTCTCTTGGAACTCGTTCTTCAGTTTTTCCACATCATGTCGAAGAAGTCCAGCATGATGCGTGCAAGCAAAAAAAACCTCTTTAGTTTTAGGAGATTCGGTTTCGGTATCTTCCAAAGCTCCCTTATAACTAAAATACCCTTCTTGGTTGGATTTTTTCTCCGTAAGAAATCCCAGCAATCTGTTATGTTCCGTCATTTCGAAATCTTTCTCCATCTCGCTCATGGCTTCTTTAACCGTATCCACGTTACCGCTTATTGCATCCACTTTTAATAATTGTTTCATCATTTCATTGCTCCATTTCATCTTATCATCCGATTCGACAAAATTTTGCAATTGTTTGATATAGATCAGTATTCCGTTGAGATTCAAAACGATCCACTTCACATATTTTCTACATTTTTTATTCGCCTTTCTTTCTCGACTTTCTCTCCTTATTCTCTTCCGTTCTTCCTTTTCCTTGCAAAGTTCATCGTATCGCTCTCGTAGCTGTCTGAGTTCTTCTTCCATTTTTTGAAAATCGTGTTCCCTTTCCTTGCACAGTTCATCGTATTGCTCTCGTAACTGTCTGAGTTCTTCTTCCATTTTCTGAAAATTATGCATTTCGCATTGATTATTGTGCAATTTAAACGAAGTAGCGATGTCTTCAATTGGGCGAATTTGCGGGTGCCGTTGGGGGATCGGGTACGGTGTCAATGGCGTGAAAAAATTCAAAGTTTTACTGTGTTTTCGAAAATATTTTTGAAAAAAGGAATACTGTGCTCGATTCCTCAACGGGACCCGCTGAGACACTGAATTGCGGACATCGCTACAACAAATCGGACAGTACGGTACGGTACGGTATGCAAATAAGTGTAAACACACAATGTAAAATACAAAAAGGTCTCCTTTCCCCCGTTTCGCGGCCAAAAGCAGCGATTGAATATGAATTTTGCAAAAAAAAATAAGGGAGAGAATTCAGGGGACTATGTATGTTGGGGAAAGCGAAAAAATCAGTAGGCATACAAGAATCCTATCAAAAAATGACGAAAAATGAAAAATATAGAATAAAGAGAAGAAAACGGTCCTCAGCTGACATGGTGTGGCAAGATGTAGAATGAAGAGACATTCGAATGCTGCTGGAGGAGAGAGAGTGGGGGAAGTCGGAGACGAAGATAGAGAGACGAAGCGGTTGAAGGGAAGGTGAGAGGAAAGGGTGAGGGACGTTGGATATGGTGTGCGCAATGACGCAATGCTTCCGACCGACGATTTACGGGCGTTCTTGATGTACAATATGTAGTTAGGGAAATGGGCAGAGATATTCATAATTGAAAATAATATTTAGCGAGGCCCCGATGTTTCCCAACGCGACGTTTCGCAACTTTTTTTCAAATTGTTCCTACTCTCAAATTTCAATTCCTCATAACTGCTGAAAAAAGAAAAAACATAGTCTTGACGTTTTGAGTTGCGAAAATTTCAAAACAAAAAAAAAAAAAAACTGGAAAATGACTACAAAGTCGGTTGCGAACTGTCTGTCCCGGAGCCAAAAGAGATAGGAAATTCGGAATCGTCAAAGCTAAATATTAGGAGGAAAAAGACAGGAAACTATGAACACCTGAAAAAGCGTACAGCTTGACTCAAAATTTACACTTTACAATCAGTCTAGCTTTGGACAGGTGTCAGTTAAAGGAAGGACCTAGTGAAAGTGATCCATGGAGATTCAAATAAAGGACATCATCTGATAGCTCAGAAGCAGAATGAAAACATCCTTCCGAATCTTGAAAACCGTTTGGTTTCAAGAGTCATGTTCCAGCTGTAAGAACTTCCAAAATTCAATTCTTCAGATTCTCACATATCTCATAGAAACCTCTGTGTATTAGGGTAAGAGTAAAGGGTGAAGTCAATCAGTTCTTCAAGTGTTAGACACTTGCTGACTAGGGATTTCAAGTTCTGAGAATAGTTGGTGGTGATATCCGTATTTGGCCAAAATTCCAAATGTCAGGCATCTCCAGATCCAAAATCCCCTTCCCCAAACGACCCTCTCCACTATACAACTATACGCCTAGTATACCTTCCCCTTCCCTTTGCCCTATTCCATACTCATATCCATATCACCCTATCATTATCTTATTATCTTTCCCCTACCTACCGCTGCTTCAACTCCCCTTCCCCTTTCCACTATACACCCCCCCCCCATTCCCTATTCCCGCATTTCCTTCCGCTCCACAGCCTCTCTTTGGCCATCTGCGTCTCCAGAAGAGATGGAAACACTTGCTCCTTTTCTCTTCCCTCTTCACTGAATTTCGTTTCCAAGGCAACCAAAAACTCGGCTGCTCACCCGCCCGCCCCCTTGGCCACACGCAACCCTAATCGTCTAGTCTCTTCTCTTCACGCTCCTCTTCTAATCGGCTTGCTTCGCGCCGCGACGAAGCATATTTAATGTTTATCGTGTAATCCTCTTGGAATCCTCCAATTTTCATCTTGATTGTAAGATGCCTATGAGCTTATCCAACTTACTCTCCCTTATCACTTTATCCATACTCCCCAATGGCATAAGTGGTGAACCTTTGCAATGCTATCACTGTATCAACCGACTCAGCACTCAAGACGTCACAAAACAGGAGCAGAATGCGTTGAAAAGCGCGCTTTTTGATAGGTGAGAAGATGGAGAACCTATGAAAGAAACTGATTGAAATGAGAAAAAGGTTGTTGAAAGTTTTCTTAAAAATTTTGAAAAAATTTCGGGTAATAGGACTTAAATTTTTTAATTTTTTTTGTTATAATTTTCAAATTAATATTGACATCTTTTGCGAAACGTCGGGGCGTGAAAAAAATTAAATAATTTTTTAAAGCTCATATTTCCAAATTCTTCCTTTTTTCTGCGTATTTTCCGGAAAAATTCCAATTTTTTTTGAAAAACCTGAAAAAAAAAATCTAAATATTTTTCTTGAATTTAATATTTACTCCCGTCAAAAAAATCAAAAAATCGGAAAAAAAAACCCAAAATTTGAATGAAAACTTTCCAATTCTAAGAAAATACAATTTTTTTAAAATTTCTAACGAAATCCATCTCGATTTGTCAAATTTTTTTCAAAAAAATTCAAAAACTTGCGAAAATTCTATTTTTCTCGAATTTACGTCAAATAAACCAGCAAATATTTGGAAAAAATCCAAAAATTAAAAAAAAAATCGATGTCTAAAAAAAATCAAATTTTAAAAATTTCCGAAAAAATCCATTTCAAATTTTTCCAAACATTTCCAATTTCTCTCGGCGAGAAATCAGTTTTTCTCGATTTTTTCTCAAAGGAAAATTCGAAAAATTCATACTTCTCGAATTTTCTTCAAATAATCAGCAAAAATTCGGAAAAATTCCAATTCTGATTCTATTCCCCTGAATAATTTCCCTTTTTCCCTCTAGATTCAACATCCCTCCATCCAGTGAATACTGTGCCGAAGGCGGCACGTCATTCCTCTTCCAAACTGTCGAAAAGGAGATTTGTCCGAACGAGAATGACACGTGTATAAGGATTGTGGCGGAAGGTTGGTGGAGTATTTATTTGTTTATTTGAACGAAAAAATTGTTTAAAAAATTTAAAAAAAATATTTTTTTTAAAAATGGGTGACTTGTAGTCCTAGTTCGTGAAGTTGCAGCTGCAATTTTTTTTTTTTGAAAAAATTTAAAAAATCTATATTACCAGATTCAAACGAAGTGGCGAAGTCCGCAATTCGGTGTCTCGGCCGGTCCCGTTGGGGAATCGGGTACAGTATTACTGGCGCGAAAAACATTTGCACTTTTCACCGTGTGTTTTTCGAAAATATTTTTTCGCGCCATCGGAAAA
>LR565066.1:0-10863 GCA_900536345.3 Caenorhabditis sp. 39 LS-2015
TTTAATCAGCTGTAATATTGAATGAAAAAACCTAATTTGCAAAAAATGCTCGATAAGACAGTAGAAATGTGAGCGCCGCTCTCGAAAACGAAAAAAAAACGAGAATGAAAATCAATAAACACAACTGATTCAAACTGAAACCGCATCTTTCGCGCATGCCTGCGATCATCCGCACCTCTCCCGCAGAACTGCGCAAAGTTCCATGGAATTCCAAGCTTTGGCGCATGCCTGCGTCATATAAGCATGGTTCGCGCAGGCCTGCACAACCACCGCATGTGATGGAAGCTGCGGATGGGAACGAGCTTTCCGATCAACGAATAGAAAGTTTCGAAGAGAGAGCGATGTTTTTGAAGTAGAAAGGCGGTTTGATAGTGCAATTGCTTTATCAGTGTGGAAAAATGGCAGCGGAGGTCGATGATAGTGACAAAGCCATGTAAAAAACCACGGTTGCCGGTGACTCGTGCCTCCGGTAACCTTTGCACAGCTTAGTGATCAAATTGCGAGTGAATTACAAGCGGGAAAACAACTGTGAATAACAAATGCAATGAGGTAAATGACAAAAGGTGAAAAAAGGGTAAAAAGTAAGTAAAATTAGACGGATAGTTCAATCCGGTGAGCTCTAATGTGCTTGTGTTTCTTCCCTTCTTTAGTTACACCGTATTCTTTAGTTTGTGTTCGTTTATCGCAGTCATATCACGTCGTGTGATCATGCAATTGATTTTCTTTATCTTTTGGTGTGTCTTTTGGGAGAGAACTCGCGACTAGTGCCGCTGCACGCGTTTTTTGAAGACGAAGAGCGAAGCGAAGTCGGAGCGAAGTGAAGTGACGAGACGAGCGGTCGACAGCGGCAGACGATGACAAATCGGGTTACGGTAGTGGTCTCGCGTCGACAACGCGGTCGTCGGCGGGGATTTGAATTAGAGTTTCTCCCGCTCGCGCGGGGAGATCAATAGTTGTTGACATAATTATATGTTTTTGAAGAGAGAATCGGATTTTTAGGAGAAAACGATGGTTTTTAGGCCATAGAGAAGTTATGGGAATTGACACCTAGTGGTAATTTCCAGAACACCGCATGCCTGCGCGAATCATGCGAAAAACCGCAGGCATGCGCGAATATACGCGGATTTCTAGCTGAGATCTTTAGGTTATACTTTTCAATATGAAGTGAATGGATAGACTTTGGGGACACACTCGTGAGAACAAATTTTAAGGGAGACACAACTTTTCAGTACTGACAATGAGATCATTGGTTCCCATGATCGAGGAAGTTAGAAAGTATGTAGTTTAGAGGAGATCTCCCATATTATCTGTGTTGTGTTGTATTGCTTAATCGGACGACACTTTGAACACTGGTCCCGCTCTTCTTCTTGAAATAGGACAGCCTCAAAAGCGAATAGACAGTGTTCCGATATTGGACAGACATCAAGAAGTAGACCAAACAATGGAGGGAAGAGTTGAAGATGAAGATGGCGTCGCAAACGAATTTGACTGTTTGGGAAAGTGTTCTGGAAATGAAAAAGTTGAACGTTTCAATTACAACTTTATACTCACTGCGCCGCAGGTTCCTTATGGAAAATTGCTTCGAAGATATCGAAAAATCCAGTTGGAAACTCTGATAAGAAGAATGAGATGGAAATGAAGATCACGATGATTGTCGTCCGATCCGTGTGAGATTTCCTGAAAACTTGTGAATGCAACTCATCCGTCTCTTCCTTCGGGGAGCTCACCTTGGATCTTTCCACGCAACAACAGCCGGAGAGCTTTCCCAACGGCGTGTCGTCTTTCTGATTTTGTAAATCAATATTCCGCTCAGAGTTGGCAACATGATGCATGGAATTAACTGAAACTCGTTTTCCATGACAATTTTCAGAATCAGTCTGTACCTTGATGACTACGCCTTCGAAAACTAGGCGGATCTGCAGGAAAAGTCCATCATGGATTTCAAAAAATTCTATATAATGAGCTGAGTAAACCGATTCTTCCCAATCTCGAGAATAGTGTTCACATGAGGCTTTCGGACGCCACTTTGCCACTTCGACAAACTCGTAGTTCAAGAAAAAAGCGGAAGCAACAATCAAACTCATCAGTAGTGTAGCAGCAATTGCTTTCATTCCATAACTAAGCTTTGCAAACTTGCTGTTGGAATTGGTGATGTTACTGATGATCAGGTAGTTGAGAATGGAAATGAGAACGGCAAGCCAAGCGGAACACTGACGGACTCCGGTGTAAATAGAGATCACGAGCCATTCGAAACGCAATCTGTCGAGCGACGGAGGTGGAATACTGAAGAATGGATATGCAAGAAGGAACACGAGAAAGAGGGAACTAACCAGTCGGAACCCGAGAAAAAGAGATCCAGTGAAGATGAATTAATCATGAACACCATGAGAAAGAGATCACAACAAGCAATGCCGATGAGTATCACGTTGATCGAAGAGGTCATCATCGACTTTCTGGTGAGTACAATCAGGTGCAACACGTTCAGAACGGCCCCAATCTTCGAAAAAATCAGTTCTGCTTCCAAACTTTTCTGAGCGATTGTTCTGAAAATGGGGATGTTTGAAAGAAGAACAAAATTGAGAAATACTTACTGAAAGTATACATTTGAAGCATCATACCATGATAGATCGTCGTTATCCATGTTGATACTAGACAGAATGAGCAGGAAAAAAAACTAGAAATTCGGAAAAAGTATGGGAATCAGTCTGACTGAGCTTTCCGACTCACTTCATATGTCTGAGATCATTTCCGTGTGTCCGGCCCTTATGATAAGGACAAAAGACACGGTGGGAATGGGAATTTCGCGACATCCTGGATTACCGAATTTTCGTGATTTCGTGTGCTTACTACAAGTTCCCATGGAATTGATCTCATTTGATTCAAGGTTTCCTTATGATTTCGAGAAAAAATTATATTATTTTCCGGAGAGGGGGAGGTCTCTTTAAAAGTACATAGTAAATGCTCAAATGCAGTACAAACATGTTTATTACAACTGGGTATTACTGATTCTGCCGACACTTTGGACAGTGGTGACACCCGTTCTTTTGGAACACGGCAACCGCAGTAGTTTATACACAGTTCTTCGGTACAAAGGAGACATTGAAAAGTAGATCAAACAATGAAGTGACGAGTTGAAAGTGAAGATGGCATCGCACAGGAACGAAACTGTTTCGGTTATCTTTCTGAAGTCAACTCAGCTCTTCAAAAATTGATTCTTTGCTTACCGAGCTATTGGATTATCATGCCAAATCGCTTCTACAATTTCGAAAAATCCAACCGGAAACTCTGAGAAAAGAAATGTGATGGCGATGAAGACAACAATGATAGTGGTGCGCAACGTTTGGGATTTCCTGGAAAAAAAAATGTTGGAAGGTGTCAAAGGGCCAAACCCTAATTCTACTCTACCGTGCATCCTTCCATGCAGCAGACGAATTCCCATATTTTGATGCAATCTGTTTGACTTTGTAAATTAGCAAACCCGTCAATGTGGGTAACATGACGCATGGAAACAGCTGGAATTATCACTAGATTATTTCTTTCTTGAATCTCCTCATACTTTGATAACAATTCCTTCGAAAAGCAAGCGAAACCTTGAGAAAAAACCATCGCGACTTTCGAATATATCGAGATACTGAACCATGTAAATTGGTTCTTCCCATTCCGGAGAATAGTCTTCACATGTCGACTTTGGGCGCCACTTTGCTATTTCGACGAACTGATAGTTCAAATAGTATGATAAAGAGATGAACAAACTGAGAGAATATATCGAAGCTATTGTCTTGTATCCATAGCTAAGTTTCGCAAACTTGTTGTTCTGGTAGGTAATGTTGCTGATAATCAAGTAAGTGAGAAGGGCGACGAGCACAATAAGCCAAGCAGAACACTGGCGGATACCCATAAATAATGAGACCAAAAACCAATTGAAACGAATTTTGGCAAGAGAAAGAGGTGGAATGCTGAAAGAGAATAGTTAATTCAAGGAAAACAAAACAAAAAAGTAACCAGTCAGAGCCAAAAAAGAAGAGGTCCGTCCACGACGATTTGATCATGTTTAGCATAAGGATCAGATCGCAAATTGCGATTCCGATCAGTGTTACGATGATTGAAGAAGTCAACATAGATTTTCTTGTAAGGACTATCAAGTGGAAGATGTTCAGAACGACACCGACTTCCGAAAAAATCAATTGGGTTTGCAAACTGGCCGCAGCAAGTGACCTGAGAAGAAAACATTTAAAAATCGGGAAAAGGGAATTAAAATAATTACTCAAAGTAGACTTTTGAAGTGTTCTGATGGTATGGGTCACTATCGGAGTCGGAGATGTTCATGTCCATGGCGGATTTTGAAGTGAAAAGGAGAGAAAAGGAAAGACATGAGAAGTTGGAGAGGGAATCAAACAGACAGAGTTTCACGGTTCAGTAACAAAATCTAAGATCATCTTATGATCATCTTTATGTGTCATGACGCGTTTAGAGAAAGGATGATTGTGCTTTGGTATTCGACCTATGTGTCTGCTCTTGCACTATCGTCTTCTATGAGTTCTCCGTCTTCCTTTGCTGTGAACTGTTGATCCTTGTCAAACTTTGAACAGTAGTCACAGTATTCGATGTCTGCAACAAGTTCAAAAACAACATCTTTCAACCACCGACAAACGGACTCTTTTTAAACACTGCAGCTTCAATAACTTGTACACAGTTTTCCGGTATTGCAGAGACATTGAAAAGTATATCAAACAGTGAATAGACGCGTTTGCTACGAAGATGGCGTCGCAAATGATTTCAACTGTCGATGAGACTTTTCTGGAAATATTGTTTTCTACTCATCCACAATGAAGGTATTCCCACTCGGCAATCGGATTTTCATGCCAAATTGCTTCTGTTACATCGAAATAACCGGTTGGAAACTCTGAGAGAAGGAAAGTGATGGCAATGACGATCACCATCACTATCGTCCGTTCTTTTCGAGACTTTCTGAAATTCGAACGTTTTCTTGATTCGAATGCACATAATTTGCATCTTGCCTTGTTTCCTTCCTTGTACCTGACACCGCGGCGTTTCCAAATCTTCTTTCTGTCATTTTCAGTTCATAAATCAAGAGACCAGTGAGAATTGGCAGGATGATGCAAGGAATCACCTGCAACTTCACATGTTCCATTTTTCTTTGAATTTCTTAGCACCTTGGCTACTATTCCTTCAAAAAACAGTCGGAATCTGGCAAACAACCCATCGTACATTTGAAACAAACTTCCGCATATCATCTCGTAAATCGGCATTTCATTACTTGCCGAATACCCTTCACATGTTGATTTCGGACGCCAACTGCTCGTTTGGACGAATCCATGATGGAAAAAGTTGAGTAGAGACATGAGAAGACTCATGGTGAACACGACAATGACCGTTTTGTGACCATAGCTTGGTCTCGAGAACTTGCTATTTTGGTTTGTGATGTCAGTGATAATTAGGTACATAATAAGGGAAATGAGGACGGCAAGCCAAGCGGAACACTGACGGAAACCCTTTTGAGCGGAGACAAGGAACCAGTCAAGCTTCATGGCGAAGAGAGATGGAGGAGGGGTGCTGGAAAGAGAATAAGGGGAAAAGGGGGAGGGGAGAACGGACCAATCAGTTCCGCGCGGAGCAACATGCATCATTGATCCTCTGATAACATTCAGCATCAAGAACAGATCACAACATGCTATTCCGATTGTGATAAAGTTTATGGATGAGGTCATCATTGACTTTCTTGTCAGAACAATCAGATGTAGAACATTCAGAACTGCTCCGACTTTCGAGAAGAACAATTCAAACCACAAACTACTCTCAACAATTGATCTGAAAATGTACATTAATACCTGCACATTCTAGTGTTTCTAAAAAGCACTTACTGGAAATAAACGACTGGAGGTTCTTCATGAATATTGGAGTGTTCGTGTTGGAAAATATCATCTGAATCCATTTCTCTTCGAGAAAATTGAGAGAATGGCTCCAAGAAGAAGAGTGACAATGAGCGGAACGATGGGAATGTAGTTCATGGTTGAGGGGGTTTCTGCTCGAAAAAGAGTCTTGTTTTGTCACGAGAAAGTGAGCATTTTCGGAACGGAACTATGATCGGTGGACTTCCTGGACCATCAAACTTTATAACTATAGTGGAGCCTACAATAACCTAAACAAGGAAATCTATCTCCGTTTTTACGCCATCTCGCTTCGAGGATCGCCATTCACCGAAGACAGTTGACTTCCTTCCTACATGGTTCTTTTTGCTGCCAATGATCTCTGCATGCCCGCGTAATGTTTTAAACTCAATTCAAGTCTGTCCCCCCCCCCCGTCAGCAAGATCGGTATCATTCACGTTTCTGCTGTCTCAAATCCAATCACTCTCCTTTCCGCCCCTTCGCAGACTTATGTAATACGTCTTAATCGAGTGCCCGGTCAACGGTCAATGACTCAAGTCTATCTTTGTCACTTTTCGTTTTCCCTTTTTCCCCTTTTCATCAATCTGTGTCCGCTGAGCAAGCAAGCAGTGATTCACGGAAAAAGAGGAATTGTTAGAATAATTTGAACTCCTCGGGAAAAAGATCTCTGTTTTCTTTTCTCCCAAGCTTGATTAATCAGCCACGAGCTGACGTTCCGGGAAGAAAATCGGAGACGGAAAAGAGGAAAAACACGCGAAACTCCTGTTCCAGTTTCTCTTTTTTCCGACCATGACAGTTGTGCATCACGGAGCCATGCAGGAGATTATCGAAGTCATCGAGTCAGTTTCTCATTCCCTTTCAAACCGAACTCTTTACTTTTCCAGGTCCATAGCAGATCCCCTTAATGTTGCCAACGTGTTCTTGTCAATGATAAGTGCTCTTATCAACTGTCTCCATTTACTCGTTCTGACACGGAAGTCGATCACTTCGTCCGCTACAAATGTCATTATGATCGGACTTGCCATCAGCGACATTTTCACTCTTCTTCTGACTGTCGAGAAATACTACACTCTCACGGATATCGAAAACAATGAGTGGTAGGCTGAATCGTTTGCTTTCTTTGTCTCATTAAATTCTCAGCATCACATCGAATCACCTCTACAAAGTGTACATCGACATGCTTGCCTGGGCCCTTCAGGACTACTTCCGACGGTGTTCCACGTGGCTTGGTCTTTCCATGGCTACAGTAAGAACTTTGATTGTCAGAAATGCACTGAACACCGGGTAATACTCTGTTAGGAAGCACACTAACTTCTGTTGATCAACTTAGAAACTCTGCCGTATCCAAGTCTTTTTTCGGTCAAGTTCTCGTGTTTATCGTCTATTTCTGCGCCGCTCTCCCCTCAATTTTCTATTATTTCCGTTTTCAAGTTCTCGAAAGCAGCCCATTGTCCTTGCCTGTCAGGTGGGTGACAATTATAAAAAAAATGACTCTGAAATCTAAAGATCTCTTGAGTTTTTCAGCTGCGAAGAGTTCCAAGATCTAGACGACCATCCGAAGTATACGTTGCATCTGACCGACTTTTTCTCCAGAGACAACGAAATTGTCGAGAGGGTCTTCCTGATGTTCGACGCAGTTATCTCAAAAGTACGAGAAACTGTCTGAAGTTAGCTGACATTAGTCATTGACAGCTGACTGAAAGACATTCTCGAAACCCTCTCTCATTTCCCGTTTTCCAGTTTCTCCCATGTCTCTGTTTTCCAATTTTCACAATTCTGCTGATCCACGCATTGCGAAAAGCCAAAAACACGAAGAACAAAGCACAATCGGAAGAGAAGTGAGTCTCGGGTCGAGATGTTTTCAGCCGCGAGCCTCTCCGATTTTCAGAAACGACCCGACTACGAAACTCGTCATTTTCATGACCGTCGCATTTTTTCTGGCAGAAGCGCCACTTGGAATAATTTATATGATAAGAGCATTCTATCACACGAACGATGGATTGATGTGAGAAAAAATTCCAAATAACATTTCACTTTTTGCAACTTCAGAATCGCTTCCGTCGACGTGATCATTGTGTTTGCGTGTCTTCTGACAGTCAATTCCACGTGTCACTTCTTCTTCTGCTTGATACTCTCCAAACAGTACCGAATGACATTGCTCCGTCTCTTTGGACTGGATCAATATGAAATTGTCCGGAAGAGTAAGGGAAAGAAAAGTGGAGGACAGACGAGTGTGTTCAATCCAGCATCTGTCCGGATGGCTTCTGTTAATTGATCTCAGAATTATATTAATATATGTGTTTTTATTTTAATAAAGTTTCTCCATCTCAAAAAGTCTTCTCCGGTTTGCCAAACTAGCACAAGATCTGCCCGACTGATAACAACTATTGTGATCTTTCAAAAACCCCGCACTTCTGTCAACTAATCACTAGTTATACAAGTGCCCATAACATCCTTCGTCGACGTCAGCTCTTCCGATTCCGAGTTTCGTTCATTGCTGCCAATTTTCTCGAAAGTCTTCTTAAAAGAGTCTACTCTTCAGATGTTTGTCCTTCATTTCTCATTTTTTGATATCGCTTTTCAGCGTTCCTAAAACGAGCTCCAAATCACAATTTCGGGAAACCGCCTACACAATTTCATATGATGCCTGACAATGAGTTCGGAAAACAAAACAATATGGCCGAGATTTCAGAGATGATCGAGTGAGTTTCCAAGTTCTTCTGATCTCGATACCCTATTCCACTTTCAGAACAATCGCGAATCCCTTGAACACAGTCAACCTATACCTCTCCGTCATTTCCTTCTTCGTCAACTGTTTCCATCTGGTTATTCTTACCAGAAGTTCCATCCATTCCACGTCTACAAACTGGCTGATGATTGGAATTGCCGCCAGCGACATCTTCACAGTGCTCCTTACAATTGAGAAGTTCTTCACTCTAGTCGACATCGAAAGGGACCAATGGTTAGTGAGATACAGTGTTGCGGTTTGCAACTTGTCTATTTGTTTCAGTTTAACATCGGATTCTCTGTGGAAAATGTACATCGGACTGGTTGTCTGGGCCTTGCATGATTACTTTCGACGATGCTCCACGTGGCTTGCACTCCTGATGGCAATTGTCAGAATTCTGATAATCCGAAATGCTCTCAACAAAAAGTATCATATTTTTACAGTGATCCAAAAATAAGTTCCTGTTCCAGATTATCGAAGCCTTCGTTCGGCCGCTTCCTGGTCTTCTTGATCTTTGTTTTAGCTGCGATTCCCTCAACATTTTACTACATTCGCTTCGAGGTTCTCGAAAACAGAAAATCTCCGCTGCCAGCTGGGTAAACAAATCTGATCTCTGAGAAAGTTTTATTTTGTTTCTGTGGTTTCAGTTGTGAAGAATTCCAAGATGTTCATGCTGATTACAAGTACAGTCTTCGTCTCAATTCACTCTTCAAATTCGAAAACCAAATTGTGTTGAGGATATACCTGATGGTCGATGCCACTCTCTCCAAGGTATTCCCCTTTCCCGAGCCATCTGTAACCCAATGATTTCTTCAGTTCCTTCCCTGTCTTCTCTTCCCTTTATGCACTTTTTTCCTGATTCGTGCTTTGCATGATACCAAAAAGACAAACAGTGTGGAGAAGTGAGTTCCAACTAGAAGACATGTTTACTACTTCTTGCAAATATTCCAGATCTGATCCGACCACAAAGCTTGTCATCCTCATGACAGTTGCCTTCTTTGTCTGCGAGGCGCCACTGGGAATCATACTTACGATTCGAGCATTCTTCAACCGAAATGACGCCCTGATGTATGTTGTTAGACTTCTCAAACCAAGAGCTCCGGCTGGAAGAACTTTTTCTCTTCTGACTGAATTTCGTTTCCCAAAGTTCTTCTTCCGGTAGAAACAACTTGGTTAGAAAGCTATAATATTCATGAATCCAAAAATACTAGGTTTCAAAGACACCCTTGCAGAACAGCTTCCGTCGACGTCATCAGCATCTTCACATGCCTTCTGACAATCAATTCCACGTGTCACTTCTTCATCTGCATCTTCTTATCGCGACAGTATCGAAAAACAATAAAGCGGCTGCTCGGATGGGAGAAAATTGGAAGAATTATAGGCATTTCCAAGAACAAAACAAGTCGGGATAACAACAAACTAACCAGTTTCATGGTCAGAACAACGAGAGCTCAATAACATGGGATTAGGTAATTGCATAAAACTTGTGATTTTTGTGATTATAATGTGAGAATTCGAAATGAAAGGTTCACAACACATGCAGAGCGTGCAGCAGCTATTGAACACGCGTCAATTTAGTCGAAGCTCCTAACACAGAGGGCTTCTTACTTAGTAAACGAAAAAAAATACGATCACTAGTAAAAAGGGCACGCATCCCTATGTATCCGCAAACACCTGACCCACAATACGTACTAATTATAAGTATAAAAGACAATCGCCATATCAGCGCTAACCCAGACTAACCCTATCGCGCAGGTAATCCAGTGGTGAAGAGGCTCCTGCCAGTAGAGTCAATCTGATTCCGGAAGACAGAGTATCAGAGCTACTGCACATATCTTGAGAATGCGGGAGGAATTATTATAGTTTTTGTACCCGTTGAGACAAACAAATTACTACAATCATTGGTTGTATCTGTGGAGGTCTCTCGTAGTAAGAAGTATCAAAAGAATAAGAACCACCTCCCCAATACGCCAACTTGTACTGGTTGAAGAGCATTGCACTATGAAAACGGTTGGATTTCCGAGAAGTTCCCTTTGCATTGTTGAGTTATGTCGCTGATCATCTCATAAGAAAAGTGTCATTTGGTTTTGATCAATAGTAGATTGCAAGTGCATTTGAAATAACAAATACAGTGCGTGCCATAACTATACGACACCCCTCGATTTTTGGGGTCTGGAGCGATCTGAAAATTTTGGTTAAAAACTGACAACGCCAATCGATTCAGCA
>LR565072.1:0-33446 GCA_900536345.3 Caenorhabditis sp. 39 LS-2015
AAACAGGGACGGCGATGGAGGCCCGCTGCCCTCTCTTAACCATTGCGGACAAACTGAATGAATGACAGACATACTCCCTTTGCGGAATATATTATAAGATATAAGAATGATTACTGTAGCCTTCCAGATGCCAACTATCCAACTATCCTGCCAACTCTTCCTTTCCAAAATTTGAAATGATGTATCTAGAAATTTGGGGTATTGATCCGAATGTAATCAACCAAAAAGTGTTCCTAACCGACACAACTCTCCGTTCATTTCCACCCATTCTGTGCCCATTTTTAGCTGGAATTCTGGTTTTTGAGTTGAGGAAAGCCACAGAGCGTCGAAAAAGACTCAGCAGTAGTGATAGTGACAAGGAGAACACTAACACTTCGAGAATAGTAATATGGATGACATTCGCCTATGTCCTCGCCGAAACTCCCTTCGCAGTGGGGTATCTGATACAGTTTACTGGAATTATAACCAGTTTGAAGGTCTTGTAAGTCGATTTCAGTTTTTATGTGCCAATGCAATTAGTTTTTTATCAGAATCCTTATCAACAACCTTATCACCATTCTAACCACATTCCTCATGTTGTATTGCTCATCCCACTGTGTCATATGTTTCCTGTTAAGTTCTCAATATCGAAAAGTTGCGAAATCAATGTTTGGGTGTGGGGAGAAGAGGGTGAGTGATAGGAGGATAGTGATAAGGATAAGGAACACTGATAAGCTGATGTCTTGCAGGTTGCCAGGACATCCAACACGTTGACAGTAACTTTCTGATATTGGGAACGCCAGATATAGCAAATCAAAGTGAAAGAGAGACAAATAGCGAGAAGACGAGAAAAGAAACATCGTAGGAACGCGGAATCCGGATCGGATCGGATCGGATCGGATCGGATTGGATCCAGCATATACATACGTATAGCCGAGATGCGTATCATGGTGCATGTCACCTCCGCGTTTGAATGAATCTTGTTTCGAACTTTTGTCTTCTCCTCTAATCTAGTTCCGATCTAGGTACATTCCCTCCGTCCGTCTTCCGTCCCTCTCTTCCGACTAGAAACACATCGGTCGTATTTCCAACATGAAGAATCGCAAAGACGATAATGCATCGTCTTGCTTCTTTGTGATTGTTATTCTGCTGATTCTTGTTGTTTTGTGAGTTTATCCTGGAGGCTTTCAATGCGACGTTTCGCAACTCCAAATGTCAAAGACCGCACACTGAGCTGCGGAGTTGCAAAACGTTACAATTGCAAAACGTTACAATTGCGAAACATAGCGTTGCGAAACATCACGGTCTCCTTCCATCATCACCTTGCTCCTTTTCAGAATCTCCATGGCAGTTTTCTGCCTCACCAACCCTTCAAATCCTCAATGGCGCGATGTCCCATTGGCAGAACTCGAAGAGAACGTCTACCTCAAGTTTGGCTACCGTATCAGCAAGCCGACACTTCCGATTCCCACACTCCAAATGATCCACGAGCCGACGTGCGAAGAGGTCTTTGCGGATTGGTCCAGAATCGCTAAGCAGCCACAGCCCGAACTTCCACCTGACCGATTTCCAGCTGGGTCGGAGATGCAGTATCTTCTGAATAACTACTCGAGAGTTGAATATGTAAGACGATGGTGGGTAGATGACCTAGTGGGTAGGGTGGCCGCAGGTTCTCTAAGCCTCAAATGAGTAGTGGATCCGTGAGGACGTGGATATCCCCCCCCCCAAGTAGTCTCAGAACTTGAAATCCGTAATCAGCAGTGTCTAACGCTTGAAGAACTGATCGACTTTACCCTTTGAGGAAAAGTTAACCTAAGACAGACCCGTTCAGAGATACTCCAACGACAAGGAATCACCGACCGGTGAGAAGCCGAGGAACTGGGATCGAATATCGGAATTGATGACGTGGCAAGCAGATGAGATCGCTGGATTGGCCTACGGCACGGAAGGATGTTTGTCTCTTAGATTCTTTTTTTCCAAGTTTCTATGAGTTTCAGTATCCCTAAATCACGCTATGCAAGCCTACCCGTTGCTTAATCAAAGTGGAATTGTGATTGGAAGTATGCAACCGTGGGTTGAGGTGTTCGCGTTGAAAAATGGTTGGCACCAATATGGTACTCCTTAGACTGATCTATGATCTTTTCCACTTTCCAGGCGCCAGGAAGCTTTTAACATCGGAATACAACCCTTTGGTCATTCCGGTCGAGTTTCAGGATCGAATGTCGACGATTCAACCGGCAGATTTTGCGGAGAACTGGAAGCAGTACGTTTTCTTAAAATCCTCCCCTTAACACTGAGAAAAACGTAATTCAGATACGCCAATTCCTTCGACTTCGCCGTCTCCTTCTCCTCCATAGAGCATTCGGGAATGGGACGGTACGGTGACCCGATGGATCCGATCGGCGACATCCGAGAAATGCTCAAAATCAAGTGCATCTTGAAACCAGGCGGTCTGCTGTTTGTCGCCTTTCCCGTGGGTCCCGACGCGATTGTGTTCAACCTTCATCGGGTCTACGGACCGATTCGATTTGCGATGATGATGACTGGCTACGAGTTGGTCGCAGTGTTTAGTGGATATGTGGCGGATCCGATTGATTTGACGTCTGGGAGATTGATTTTCTCGAAGGGACAACATACGTTCGTGCTGAGGAAGTTGTGATAGTACCATGACCTTAAGGATAAAAATTGAAGATTGAAAATTGGAAAAAACCTCATTTTCACTATTAATTAGCATTATACGAATGCACATATTTGTGCATAAAGCTGCTGATTAATCAGTGTTCGTTCCTTATCACAAATTCCTATGGTACTCCCATGGTCAGAATACTCGAAAACAAAGCAGAACTTCCGTTTCCCTCCTTCTTACCCGTTCCTTTCCTTCCGCTTCATGCTCTCCCTCTCCCTCTCCCAAATCCTCCACTCCATCTCAAATTCCTGCATCCACCTTCAATTCTACTTCGCTTCCCTCGGAATCCTTATCAACACCTTTCACCTTATCACCTTATCACAAAAATCTATGAGAACCAATGCTATCAATGTCCTTCTAATTGGAATTGCCATCAGTGACCTTTTGTTTTTGAGCAGTGAGGTTCATAAGCATATTCTAGACATTTTACAGGCACCGGACAGTTTGAATTGGTAGGTGACAAGGCAGAAATCACTATCAGTACCATTTCAGCACTCCCCCTCTCCCCTGGCTCCAGGTATTTCTCCATTGGATTTTCAATTATTCCGGAGACATCTTCCGTCGGGTTTCCACGTGGCTCGGGTTGATATTGGCACTGATAAGGGCCATTGTGATGCGATATTGCACTCATCCAAAAGTTAAGATTCTCCTAAAGCCATTGACCAGTTTCAAGGTGCTCTTATCAGTGATACTGATAAGCTTTCTAGTGAGCAGTATACACTTTAGTAACATGCGTGTCGTCAGGTACCATGATTGGGTTCCTCCTGAATCGTGAGTTGAAGGTCAGTGGATTACTGTAGATTACTGTACTCTTCCAGATGCTCCAACTATCCTCCCAACACTTTTTTCCCAAAATATGAAATGATATATGTGGGTATTTGGGGTCTAGATGCCAGTGAAACCACCCATATCCACTTCCTATTCGACGTGTTTCTCCGTCCATTTCCACCCATTCTGTGCCCATTTTTAGCTGGAATTCTGGTTTTTGAATTGAGGAAAGCCAAGAAACATCGGGAAGCCCTTGGTAGTGATAAAAGTGATAAGGATAGTGATAACACTTCGAGGATAGTGATATGGATGACATTCGCCTATGTCCTCGCTGAAACTCCCTATGCACTGGCTTATCTTATACAGTTTTGTGATTTTATCGTTCAGTTGAATGCTACGTGAGTTGATGCTACATTTCTAGTGACACTAATCAATTTTTGTTATCAGTGACCTTATCATTAACATCATGATCATCTTTACCACTATCCTAATGCTATATGCCTCATCCCACTGTGTCATATGTTTTCTGTTAAGTTCTCAATATCGAAAAGTTGCGAAATCAATGTTTGGGTGTGGGGAGAAGAGGGTAAGTGATAGGAGGATAGTGATAGTGATAAGGAACACTGATAAACTGATAAAGTAGGTTTGCAGATTCCAAAAGTCTCCAACACCATCACTGTGCCATTCTAGCTCAATTTCTCTGTGCTGCTACTGACGACTGATTGACAATTGATATCGATTGTGATATTTCTATAATTGACTTGATAAATCCTTATCAGTAGTTCTTATCAGTTGACTCTTATCACTAATTGCAAGCCTAAAGCTAGGGCTTAAACAGAAAAACAAAAAAAATGACGTAGCAGTAGAAATGGACGAGTTCCGTGTTGTGGACGCCTAGTCAGACAGTTGGTCATTATCATTTGTGCAACATGTTATTCGAGGATGTTTTGTGTTATCGTTATCAGTGTTGTTTTCCTTATCAGATATCACAGATTCACAGTCAAAACGAGACATCCAAACTCGATGGCTTTCCAAATCATCCAAGCCATCGCAAATTTCTGCGCCAAACTTCAATTCTACTTTGCCCTCCTCGGAATCCTTATCAACACCTTTCACCTTATCATTTTATCACAAAAATCCATGAGAACCATCGCTATCAATGTGATATTGATTGGAATGGCTATCAGTGATATCCTATTTCTGAGTTTCACTGTTTATGAGCAGATTCTAGCCTTCCTTGGAGTAGAGGATGATTCAGAATGGTAGGTGATAAGGCAGCAGGTACAGTACCCTTGCATTACAGTACTCCACCTCCCACGTGGCTCCAAGTATTGATCAGTTGGATTTTCCAATCTAGCAGAGACATTTCCCGCCGGAATTCCACATGGCTCGGGTTGATATTGGCACTGATAAGGGCCATTGTGATGCGATACTGTACCAGTCCTAAGATTGAAGTGCTCCTCAAGCCATTGACCAGTTTGAAAATCCTCTTATCAGTGACACTGATAAGCTTCTTCGTAAGCATGTTATACTTTGGCAGACTGCAGATCACCCAGTTTTATGATTGGATTCCACCTGAATCGTGAGTTGAAAAGCAGAAAAAACGTTATCAGTTGTGTGGATTACTGTAGTCTTCCTCTTCCAGATGCTCCAACTATCCTCCCAACTCTTCTTTTCCACTTTTTGGGCTTGCTGAAGTGCAAATTTGGAGTTTTGATTCTAAGGAAATCAGTCGAAAAGTGTTTCTGCTCGACACAATTCTCCGTACTTTCCCACCCATTATGTGCCCATTTTTAGGCGGGATTTTGGTTTTTGAGTTGAGGAAAGCTACAGAACGTCGGAAGAGACTTAGCAGTAGTGATAGTGATAAAGAAAGTGATAACACTTCGAGGATAGTGATATGGATGACACTTGCATATGTTCTCGCTGAAACTCCCTTTGCAGTGAGCTATTTCATACAGTTTACTGGGTTTATAACCAAATTGAAGTTCTTGTAAGTCTATTCAGTCTTCCAATCAGATTTCTGTTTTAGAACCCTTATCACTAACACTATCACTATTCTTATCACCTTTCTAATGCTATACTCCTCATCCCACTGTGTCATATGTTTCTTGTTAAGCTCTCAATATCGAAAAGTTGCGAAATCAATGTTTGGGTGTGAGGAGAAGAAGAGGGTAAGTGATAGGAGGACAGTGATAAGGATAAGGAGCACTGATAAGCTGATAAAGTACAGGTTTCCATTTCCAGATCATTGTGAATCCCGCACAGCTCTCCAATACAATTGTATAGACAGGGTCGATGTTTCTCGAAAAGTGACTTGATTCCGTCGTTGAACCATCTCGTTTTCACTGCTAGAAGAGGACAGTCAGGAGCACAGTTAAATCGATTGTTTTATATTGAAAAAAAAAGAAATAAAATGCTAAAAATTTGATTCATTCAATCAATTTCAATTCAAGTTCAACTTAAAACTCATTGTAAGCAAAACTGTTTTCGAACAGTTGAAGAAGTTCATCGAAAGCCAAAGTATTGCACTTCCACGACTTTAAGGATGACCTTTCAATCCTTATCAGTTGACTCTTATCACTTACCATCACCTCTCTTTCAGTGTTCGAATCGTAAGCCTAAGTCTTAGGCTTAAACTGAAAAACAATGACGTACAAAGCAGGAGAAATGGAAGAGTTCCGTGTTTTGGAAGCCGAGTCGCCTAGTCAGACAGTTGGTCATTTGTGCAACATGTTATTCGAGGATGTTTTGTGTTATCAGTGTTGTGCTTGTCATCAGATATCACTGCGTATCAGATTCACAGTCAATGGCTGCCCCCATGATCCCATATATCATCCGTTTCTGCGATCACCTTCAATTCTACTTTGCCCTGCTCGGAATCTTTATCAACACCCTCCACCTTATCATTTTATCACAAAAATCCATGAGAACCATTGCTATCAATGTGCTACTGATTGGAATTGCTATCAGTGACATCCTCTATTTGATTTCTCCTGTTTATGATAAGATTCAAGCGCTTCTGGAGGCAGATGATGCTTCAGAATGGTAGGTACCAAGACAAAAGTTACGGTACTCTTATAACTACAGTACCCCACCTGCCGCGTGGCTCCGAGTGTTTTTAGATTGGATTTTTCTCTATTGCAAAGAAATTTTCCGCCGAAATTCCACGTGGCTTGGGTTGATATTGGCACTGATAAGAGCCATTGTGATGCGATATTCTATGAGCCCTAGAGTCAACGTGCTCCTGAAGCCATTGACCAGTTTCAAGGTTCTCTTATCAGTGACACTGATAAGCTTTCTAATCAGCACTTTGTACTATGCCAGACTGAAAATCGTCAAGTATTTTGATTGGGATCTTCCTGAATTGTGAGTTGCTATCAGTGGATTACTGTAGATTACTGTAGTCTTCCAGATGCTCCAACTATCCTCCCAACTCTTCATTTCCAAATTTTCAAATGATGTATGTAGAAATTTGGGGTATTGATCCCAGTGTTATCAATCAAAAAGTGTTCCTAACCGACACAATTCTTCGTACCATTCCACCCATTATGTGCCCATTTTTAGCGGGGATTCTGGTTTTTGAACTGAGAAAAGCTACAGAGCGTCGGAAGAGACTCAGCAGTAGTGATAGTGATAAGGACACTGATAACACTTCGAGGATAGTGATATGGATGACACTCGCCTATGTTCTCGCTGAGACTCCCTTTGCAGTGGGGTACTTTATACAGGTTACTGGCTTCATAACCAAATTGAAGACCTTGTAAGTCTATTTTGGACACCAGCTTGGTTCCGGCGGCTATCGCCGCCTTTTCCAGCTTGTTTTGGACATTTTTGACTTTCAATTATTATCAGAATCCTTGTCAATGACATGATTGCTATCCTCACTACCTTCCTAATTCTATATGCCTCATCCCACTGTGTCATATGTTTCTTGCTAAGTTCTCAATATCGAAAAGTTGCGAAATCAATGTTTGGGTGTGGGGAGAAGAGGGTGAGTGATAGGAGGATAGTGATAAGAGAAAAAAACACTGATAAGGTGATGAATTATGTTTTACAGATCATTGTGAATCCCGCACAGCTCTCCAATACAATTTTATGAAAAGGAAAGGGGGAGGGAGGGATGTCTCTTCAATAGTACCATGATTCTGTTGTAGATCGATCCACCTCGTTTTCACAGCAAGTAGCGAGCGCAGATGCAATTTCCAATACTTTTTTTCATTTCCACGTTCTGAGAATTCAAAAAAAAACCAAAAAACAAGACGTACATAGCATGAGAAATGAAAGAGTTCCGTGTTTTGGATGTCTATAATGAGAAAAGTTGAACGCTTGTCCAGCTGGTAATCAGAAGTCGTGTTGTTATCAGTATTGTGTTCCTTATCACAGATATCCAAGCTCAATGGATGCTTCACCTGCCGGATCCATTGCATCCGTATGCTATCACCTTCGATTTTTCTTTTCTCTACTTGGAATCGTCATCAACACCTTCCACCTTATCATTTTGTCGCAAAAATCCATGAGAACCATTGCTATCAATGTGCTACTAATTGGAATTGCTATCAGTGACATCCTCTACTTAAATTGTTTTGCTTCCACTCAGATTCCATATTTCCTGGGGACAGATGATGATGATACGGAATGGTAGGTGAAGTGATAAGTGTTTCTTATCAGTACCCATCTTCTAGTATCCCTCCGTTCACGTGGCTTCGAGTATTTATAAATTGGATTTTTGAATACAGCGGAGACGTTTCCCGAAGGGTTTCAAAGTGGCTCGGGTTGATATTGGCACTGATAAGAGCCATAGTGATGCGATATTCTATGGATCCTAGAGTCAACGTGCTTTTGAAGCCAGTGACCAGTTTCAAGGTGCTCTTATCAGTGACACTGATAAGCTTTCTATTTAGCAGTCTGTACTATGCTAGACTGCAAATTGTCAACTTCTCTGATTGGATTCCACCTGAATCGTGAGTTGATAAGCTGAAAAGACGTTATCAGTGGATTACTGTAGATTACTGTACTCTTTCAGATGCACCAACTATCCTCCCAACTCTTCACTTCCGGATTATGGGCTTGATGAAATGAGAATTTGGGGTCTTGACCTCCATGAATTCAGTAAAAAAGTGTTTCTAACCGACACAATTCTTCACACCCTTCCCCAGATTCTGTGCCCATTTTTAGCGGGGATTCTGGTTTTTGAATTGAGAAAAGCTAGAAAACATCGACAGCGGGTGAAGAGTAATGATAGTGATAAGGATAGTGATAACACTTCGAGGATAGTGATATGGATGACATTCGCCTATGTCCTTGCCGAAACTCCATTTTCAGTGGGTTACTTTGTACAATTGATGGGTCTCTTTGCTAACTCAAAACTCTTGTAAGTTCATTTCAGTTTTCCAATCAGATTTTTGTTAATAGAACCCTCATCAATATCATGGTCACCATCCTTATCACCTTCCTAATGTTGTATTGCTCATCCCACTGTGTCATATGTTTCCTGTTAAGTTCTCAATATCGAAAAGTTGCCAAATCAATGTTTGGGTGTGGGGAGAAGAGGGCGAGTGACATAAGATCCAAAACACTGATAAGGTGAAAACGGATGTCTTGCAGATCATTGTAAAGCCCGGACAGCTCTCCAATACTATTCTATGAAAAGGGGGCGAGGGCATCTTTTTTTGATTTCCACGTTGTGAGAACTCAAAAAACCACAAAACAAACGACGTGGCACACAAAAAAACGAAAAGTTCCGTGTTTTGGACGCCCAGTCGGCTAATGAGAAAAGTTGAACGCTTGTCCAATCAGAAGTCGTGTTGTTATCAGTGTCTGTTCCTTCCTTATCACAAATCACTAACATCCAAGCTCAATGGATCCTTCAGCTGTCCATTCTATTGCATATCTATGCTATCACCTTCAATTCTACTTTGCCCTACTCTCAATCCTTATCAACACCTTTCACCTTATCATTTTATCACAAAAATCCATGAGAACCATTGCTATCAATGTGCTGTTGATTGGAATTGCTATCAGTGACATCCTCTACTTGAATCGTTTTGTTTCTAGTTATATTATGAATGTCCTCTCGGCAGAAGAGGATAATGCGGAATGGTAGGTGAAGAGATAAGATTTTCTTATCAGTGCCCATCTTGTAGTATGCCTCCTTCCACGTGGCTAGAAACATTGGGTGATTGGATTCTTGAATACAGTGGAGACATTTCCGGGAGGGTTTCAATGTGGCTCGGGTTGATATTGGCACTGATACGGGCCATTGTGATGCGATATTGCACTCATCCAAGAGTTGAAGTTCTCCTAAAGCCATTGACCAGTTTCAAAGTGCTCTTATCAGTGACACTGATAAGCTTTCTAGTCAGCAGTCTGTACTATGCTAGACTACAAATCGTCAGGTATTATGACTGGATTCCACCTGAATTGTGAGTTGCTAGAGTGGGGTACTGTAGATTACTGTAGTCTTCCAGATGCACCAACTATCCTCCCAACTCTTCATTTCCGGATTATGTGCTTGATGAAGTTGTAATCTGGGATCATGAATTCGACCAAAACGTGTTCATAACCGATACAATTCTTCATACGCTTCCACCCATTATGTGCCCATTTTTAGCTGGGATTCTGGTTTTTGAGTTGAGGAAAGCTGCAGAGCGTCGGAAAAGGCTTAGCAGTAGTGATAGTGATAAGGACACTGATAACACTTCGAGGATAGTGATATGGATGACATTCGCCTATGTTCTCGCTGAGACTCCCTATGCAGTGAGCTATATTTTGCAACTGATTGGTCTCATTACCGATTCGGAACTCTTGTAAGTCTACATATTTCAACTTTCCAATCAGGTTTGTATTATCAGAAATCTTCTCAATATCATGCTCAGCATTCTATTGACCTTCCTAATGCTATACACCTCATCCCACTGTGTCATATGTTTCTTGTTGAGTTCTCAATATCGAAAAGTTGTGAAATCAATGTTTGGGTGTGAGGAGAAGAAGAAGGTTAGTGATATGAGATCAGAAACACTGATAACTGATGTTTTCCAGATCATTGTGAATCCCATACAGCTCTCCAATACAATTCCATGAAAAGGGGCGGGGGAGGGAGGGATGTCTCTTCAATAGTACCATGATTCCGTCGTAGATCGATCCACCTCGTTTTCACAGTACATAGAATCAGGAGCGAGCATACAGTTTGATCGTTTTTTCTATGTAGAGAAAATAAAGTATCGATTTCAATTTCAATTTCAAATTCTTTCCTTTTTTCATTTCCACGTTCTGAGAACTCGAAAAACCAACAACAAAAAATACGTGATACGAAAAAACAGAAGAGTTCCGTGTTTTGGACGCCTAGTCGTATAATGAGAAAAGTTGTGTTCCTTATCATAAATCACTGATATCCAAGCTCAATGGATCCTTCCTTTGTCGAATCCATATGCTATCACCTTCAATTCTACTTTGCCCTACTCTCAATCCTTATCAACATCCTTCACCTTATCATTTTATCACAAAAATCCATGAGAACCATTGCTATCAATGTGCTACTGATTGGAATTGCTATCAGTGACATCCTCTACTTGAATCGTGTTGTTTCCAATTATATTCTATATTTCCTGGGGTCAGATGGTGATACGGATTGGTAGGTGGGGTGATAAGTGTTTCTTATCAGTAACCATATTGTAGTATCCCTCCTCCCACGTGGCTCCGAGTATTCATCAATTGGATTTTGGAATACAGCGGAGACATGTCCCGGAGAATTTCGACATGGCTCGGGTTGATATTGGCACTGATAAGGGCCATTGTGATACGATATTCTATGGATCCTAGAGTCAACGTGCTTCTGAAGCCATTGACCAGTTTCAAAGTGCTCTTATCAGTGACACTGATAAGCTTTCTATTGAGCAGTCTGTACTATGCTAGATTACAAATCGTCATATACTATGACTGGATTCTACCTGAATCGTGGGTTGCTAGAAGGGGTTACTGTAGATTACTGTAGCCTTCCAGATGCACCAACTATCCTCCCAACTCTTCATTTCCGGAATATGGAATTGCTGATCTTGAAATTTGGGGTCTCGACCTCGATAAGTTTAACAAAATCGTGTATTTAACCAACACAATTCTTCATACTCTTCCACCCATTATGTGCCCATTTTTAGCGGGGATTCTGGTTTTTGAGTTGAGGAAAGCTACAGAGCGTCGGAAAAGACTCAGCAGTAATGATAGTGATAAAGACAGTGATAACACTTCAAGGATAGTGATATGGATGACATTCGCCTATGTCCTCGCTGAAACTCCCTATGCAGTGAGCTATATTTTACAATTGATGGGCGTCATTACCAACTTGGAACTCTTGTAAGTTTACATATTTCAGTTTTCCGATGATAGTGAATTATGTTATCAGAGATCTTCTCAATATGATAGTCAGCATTCTTATCACTTTTCTAATGTTGTATTGCTCATCCCACTGTGTCATATGTTTCTTGTTAAGTTCTCAATATCGAAAAGTTGCCAAATCAATGTTTGGGTGTGGGGAGAAAAGGGTGAGTGATAAGAGGATAGTGATAAGATAAGGAACACTAATAAAATGATAAAATGTGGTTTGCAGATCATTGTGAATCCCGCACAACTTTCCAATACTGTTTTATGAAAAGGGGGTCGTCTCTTCAATAGTTGTTTGATAAACGTTATGCTCTGTTCCGTTTCAGTAACAGTAACCAACTACCCCTAGCTTAATTACAATGTGATACTGATAAAACACTGATATTGTGATAATAAATTATTAGTTTCCTAAGCCACGGAGGGCTCAAACAACAGCCAAAACGACGTAACACGAAAAAAAAGAGAGTTCCGTGTTTTGGACGCCTTCTCGCCTAATCAGACATTTCTACAACTGGTAATTAATAACTGTGTTGTTATCAATGTTCCTTATCAGTGTTCCTTATCAGAAACCAACTTGGAGTCACGTTCAAAACATTCAAATTCGTACCCGCGACTTGCGATGGCTTTTCCAGTTGTCCGATCCATTGCATCGTTATGCGATCACCTTCAATTCTACTTTTCTCTAGTCTCAATCCTTATCAACATTTTTCACCTTATCATTTTATCACAAAAATCCATGAGAACCATTGCTATCAATATGTTGTTGATTGGAATTGCTATAAGCGACATCCTCTACTTGTTCTTCTTTGTTTGTTCTCAGATTCTAAATTTCCTGGACACAGAAGGTAATGCAGAATGGTATGTGATAATAGTCTGTTATCAGTACCGACCTACCAGCCTTACAGTACCCCTCCTCGCACATGGCTTCACGTATTAGCCGATTGGGTTATTCAATACGGCGCAGACACTTTCCGGAGGGTTTCGACGTGGCTTGGATTGATATTGGCACTGATAAGGGCCATTGTGATGCGATATTCTATGAACCCTAGGGTCAAAGTTCTCCTAAAGTCATCTATCAGTCTCAAGGTTCTGTTATCAGTGACACTGATAAGCTTTCTAGTAAGCAGTCTAAACTATGCCAGATTGCAAATTGTCAATTTTTCCGATTGGATTCCACCTGAATCGTGAGTTGCTAATTGCTAATCAGACAAGGCGTTTCTAGTGTTGTGGATTACTGTAGATTACTGTAGTCTTCCAGATGCTCCAACTATCCACCCAACTCTTCCTTTTCAATTCTTGGGCTTGGTGAAATGAAAATTTGGGGTCTTGACCTCAATGAATTCGGTCGAAACTTGCTTCTAACCGATACAATTCTTTATACTTTTCCACCCATTATGTGCCCATTTCTAGCTGGAATTCTGGTTTTGGAGATGAGAAAAACCACAGAGCGACGGAAAAGGCTTAGCAGTAGTGATAAGGACACTGATAACACTTCGATGACAGTGATATGGATGACATTCGCCTATGTCCTTGCTGAAACTCCCTTTGCAGTGGGCTATTTGTTACAATTTACTGGTATCATAACCAAGACAAAGTTCAGGTCTATCAAGCCCTAATAAAAGTCGTCAATTTTTATCTCAGAGTCCTTACGAGTGACATTCTCACCATTCTTATGTCCTTCCTAATGCTATACTCCTCATCCCACTGTGTCATATGTTTCTTGCTAAGTTCTCAATATCGAAAAGTTGCGAAATCAATGTTTGGGTGTGGGGAGAAGAGGGTGAGTGATAGGAGGATAGTGATAAGATGAGGAATATTGATAAGCTGATAAAGTTTAGGTATCAAGAGCATCCAACACGTTCACTGTGACATTCTGAATAGAGGGCATGTTGGAGACATATCCAAGACAGCTGGGTACCATGATGGGCTTGAAAATGGCTCAAAATCAAATCGGGTTCTTGCTCATATCAGTACTCTGAGCAATAATGATATCACTTCTCGTGTATTTGTGTATTTCTCTTGTTTACCTGACCAGAATGCCCCCTTCCTCACGTTTTTTCTGTTTGCCAAGGCGGAGGTCAACTCCTCATTAGAAATGAGGAAAAATGAAGAAAAAGTAAAGTCCAGGTCATTTTCAATTTTGTTTATTAAAATTGAAGTGTAATCTGATAAGAGTAAATTGCTAAAAATTGATCATGCTGTGAACATGAAATAACAATATATCAGCGCAAAAGCAAAGAACAAAAGGAACGGAACAACGTCTTCCAAAATAAACGTTTCTCGAAGCCTTGGCAGCGGCACGCCATTAGACATCTCCAGAAGCTTGGAACATTTCTCTTTGAAGTCGTGAAAGTGCAAAGTGACCGCATCAATACTATCTATAAAGTCCTTCAACTCGTCGAACTGATTGCTGATGTTATCGGACAGCTAAATGAAGGGCATATTAGAGGCATATTGGAGGCATATTACACGTACCTTGCCAGTTTGCTGCTCTAGTTCCGTCAGATGTCCATGAGCTTCAAAGCCAACTCCAGAAAGAATCTTTGAGATTTTGGAGATAATGTCTTTGTGACTGTCCTTATGGTCCACGAATGATTGACGGATTCGGAGGATTCCATTTGAAATGTTGAGCGATTCTGATTGTGATTGTGAGTGATTAGGAAGAAGATCAACCGACATTTATAGCAGGACTAGCAACGATTGTCTTCCTAATTGTAAGTTCCTAATATCTCTTGTTGACCAGACCCACTTGCCGATGGACTGTCTGTTTGTTTGTCTTCCTCAGCTCTTCCTCATGTTCATCATCTTTTTTGTTAGTCCCACCCGCCCGCCCCCTTCTCCATCCTATAAAACTCTGGGATTGTCCCCTTGTCCCATTGCACTTTCAACATGTCCCTCACCCTAATCTCCTTACTCCTCTTCGCCTCCTGCACCATATTGGAAGCCCGCGAGATCAAGGTCTTCAACAAGTGTCCATTCCCAATCTGGCCTGGAATCCTCGGCCCCGGCACCCCGGAAGGCGGCGGGTTCCGTCTGAATTCGGGAGAGTCTCGCAGTGTCCACGTGGACGATGGATGGAAGGCCGGACGCATCTGGGCCCGAACCCATTGCGACGGGAACATGAACTGTGCGACGGGCAGCTGTGGACCTAGGGAAAAGTGTGCTGGTGCTGGAGGAGAACCGCCCGTTTCGCTGGCCGAATTCACATTTCGAGGACACAAAGGACTCGATTTCTATGATGTGTCGCTGGTGGACGGATACAATATTCCGGTGCTGATCGAGGCGGTTGGGGGCAGTGGAGAGTGCAAAAGAGCTGGTGGATGTGTGAAGGATGTCAATCAGATCTGTCCGGCAGAGTTGGCCATCAAGAAAGGTTAGTTTGGAATTAGAGTAGTTGATAATGATAAGGAGACCTATTCAAACTGACGAATTCTCAGATGGCCGTACAATCGCTTGCAAATCGGGCTGCCTCAAGTACAACACGGACCGAGAATGTTGCCGTGGAGCATTCGCGACGCCTGACAAGTGTCGACAGAGTCAGACTGCCATGTTGTTCAAGAAGGCGTGTCCGACTGCCTATTCCTATGCATACGATGATGCCACGTCGACTTTCACTTGTAGAGGAGCCAATTATGTCGTTCAGTTTTGTTGAATTTGAATTTGAAGTTGGAATTAGATGATTTGGAATGGAAATTGAAATTGAATATGAACGTGGGATCGACTTTATTTTTATTTGATTTATTTTAAAAAATAAAACAAGATTTCTATCTTTCTTATCTTCTTATCAAATTAGCCCGAGGGTCGTGTTCCGTTTCAATTTTTGTCAATATCGATCGATACTAATCTATATCAGAAAGTCACCGTCAACGTGTTGGATGTTCTGGCAACCTGAACTTTATCACCTTATCAGTGTTCCTTATCCTTATCACTGTCCTCCTATCACTTACCCTCTTTTTCTCCCCACACCCGAACATTGATTTTGCAGCTTTTCGATATTGAGAACTTAACAGGAAACATATGACACAGTGGGATGAGCAATAGAGCATTAGGAATGTCATGAGGATGGTGATAGTGTTATTGATTAGATCTCTGATAGCAAGAATCACTATGGATGACTGAAACAAACTTACAAGAACTTCAAGTCGGTTATGGCGCCAGTAAACTGTATAAAATAGCCAATTGCAAAGGGAGTTTCGGCGAGAACATAGGCGAATGTCATCCAGATCACTATCTTTGAAGTGTTATCGCTATCCTTATCACTTTTATCACTTCTCATCGCTTTCCGACGCTTTCTAGCTTTTCCCAACTCAAAAACCAGAATTCCAGCTAAAAATGGGCATAGAATGGGTGGAAACGTACGAAGAATTGTGTCGGTTAGGAACACTTTTCGGCTGATTTCATTGGAATCAAGGCTCCAAATTTGGACTTCAATCAGCCCAAAAGTGGGGAAAGAAGAGTTGGGAGGGTAGAGGGTGCATCTGGAAGAGGAAGACTACAGCAATCTACAGTAACCCCTTCTAGCAACTCACGCCTCTGGTGGAATCCAGTCAAAATACTGGATGATCTGCAGCCTACCAAAGTATAGCATGCTCACTAAGAAGCTTATCAGTGTCACTGATAAGAGAACCTTGAAACTTGTCCATGGCTTTAGGAGAACTTTAACTCTGGGATGCGTAGAGTATCGCATCACAATGGCCCTTATCAGTGCCAATATCAACCCGAGCCATGTGGAATTCCGGCGGAAAATGTCTCGGCAAGATTGGAAAATCCAATTCATGAAGATTTGGAGCCACGTGGGAGGTGGGATACTGTAAGGCAATGGTACTGTACCTGTTATCGTATTACCTACCATTCTGGATCATAATCTGCTTCCAGGAATGCTAGAATCTGGGAGTACACAAAAAACATTGAAAATAGGATGTCACTGATGGCAATTCCAATCAATATCACATTGATAGCAATGGTTCTCATGGATTTTTGTGATAAAATGATAAGGTGGAAAGTGTTGATAAGGATTCCGAGGAGGGCAAAGGAGAATTGGAGGTTAGCGCAGGAAATTGAGATGGATTGGAGGATTGTTTGCTCCATAGGAACGCTGATTTTCAATTATTTTTGTGGGTGGATAGATACCTGATACCAAGCTCCGAGCTGGCCGTGGGAATAAATTATAAGTCTCCCAGTGATTTCTGATAAGGAACGAACATAACACTGATAATCACCTGTTGCCCAACTGTCTGTCTGACTAGGCGACTAGGCGTCCATAACACGGCGTCCATAACTCTTCCACGTGTCGTCATGCGATCACTGATAACATCGTGCCTGTTTTGGCAACCTAAAGCTTATCAGTGTCCCTTATCCTTATCACTATCCTCCTATCACTTACCCTCTTCTCCCCACACCCAAACATTGATTTCGCAACTTTTCGATATTGAGAACTGAGCAAGAAACATATGACACAGTGGGATGAGCAGTATAGCAAAAGGATGGTGATAAGGATGATAACAATGTTATTGATAACGTCTCTGATAACATGATAACAAAAATCTGATTGGAAGACTGAAATAGACTTATGTACTTACAGGGACTTCATGTCGGTGACGATGTCATTGAATTGTATTAAATGACCAACTGAAAATGGAGTTTCGGCGAGCACATAGGCGAATGTCATCCATATCACTATCCTCGAAGTGTTATCAGTGTCCTTATCGCTGCTAAGCCTTTGCCGACGCTCTGTGGCTTTTCTCAATTCAAAAACCAGAATTCCAGCTAAAAATGGGCATAGAATGGGTGGAAAGTTACGAAGAATTGTGTCGATTAGGAACACTTTTTGGTTGATGACATTGGGATCAATACCCCAAATTTCAAGATCAACAATCTCGAAAATTGGGAAGGAAGAGTTGGGAGGATAGTTGGATAGTTGGCATCTGGAAGTCTACCGTAATCTATATACAGTAACCTCTTTCTTCTAGCAACTCACAATTCAGGAAGATCCCAATTATGGTACTGGACGATTTTCAGCCTACCATAGTGTAACGTGCTGATTAGGAAGCTTATCAGTGTCACTGCTAAGAGCACTTTAAAACTGGTCAATGGCTTCAGGAGCACGTTGACTCTAGGGTTCATAGAATATCGCATCACAATGGCCCTTATCAGTGCCAATATCAACCCGAGCCATGTGGAATTCCGTCGGGAAATGTCTCCGGTGTATTGGAAAAGCCAATCTAGAAATACTCGGAGCCACGTGGAAGGTGGAGTACTGTAAGAGAAGGATAAGAGTACAGTAATCCTTATCACCTACCAATCCAAGTTGTCCTCTGCTTCCAGGAATGCTAGAATCTGCGTGGAAGCACAGCAGGTTAAGTATAGGATGTCACTGATAGCAATTCCAATCAACAGCACATTGATAGCATTGGCTCTCATGGACTTTTGTGATAAGGTGATAAGGTGAAAGGTGTTGATAAGGATTCCAAGGAGGGCAATGTAGAATTGAAGGTTAGAGCAGTGAATTGAGATGGATTGGAGGATTGTGAGCGGCATGCTGACTGGATTCTGGATATTTTCAATCTGGAAGTCATAAAAATGAGAATGAGAGTGAGAATGATCAAATCTGGTAGGATATTTTGATTTGAATTTGACTTTGATTAAGATTAATCTAGACTCCTAGTGATTTCTGATATGGAACTAGACTGGGCGTCCAAAACACGGAACTCTCCCTTTTTTCGTGCAGGCAGCATCTTTTGTTTTTTCTTATTTTCTTTTTTTATCAGGAAGTTTATCAGTTGAGCAAAACACGTCAGTAAAACCACTGGTAACAATTTTAATCAAAACTCCGCTTCAAAATAACATTTTTATGGTACTGGCCTCAAGAGAGAGTATTTTTTTTAGTACTGGCCTTGAAAGAGAGTATGTACCATGTATTTTGACGTATATCTCAATAACCATGAAAGACACCTAAAAACAGTTAACTAGACAATTATAGCCCTTGATATTCTGCGTATTTTTGTAGTTGACCGTTTTTCAATATCTTTTACCGTTTCTGAGATACGCAGCTAAATATAAGCTACCTTAGGGCATCTAATCATATCCTTCTCACTGATAACATTGTCATCGATGTAGCTGCTCTTCCAACCTGAAAAACAAATTTTATCAGTGTTTTTTTTTTATCTTATCACTATCCTTTTATCACTTACCTTCTTCTCCCCACACCCAAACATTGATTTCGCAACTTTTCGATATTGAGAACTTAACAGAAAACATATGACACAGTGAGATGAGGAATATAGCATTAGGAAGGTGATAAGGATGAAGATTATGTCATTGATAAGGTTACTGATAACAAATTATCAACTAGAAAAGTGGAAAACTCACAAAGCATCCAACTGAACATAGGAAACCGCGAATCTTATAAGGTAACCAATTGCATAGGGAGTTTCGACAAGGACATAGGCGAATGTCATCCATATCACTATCCTCGAGGTATTATCACTATCCTTATCACTTCTATCACTTCTCATTGTTTTCCTACGCTCGCCAGCTTTCCTCAGCTCAAAAACCAGCATTCCAGCTAAAAATGGGCACAGAATGGGTGGAAATGAACGGAGAAACGCGTCGATAAGGAAATGGATATGGGTGATAGTGATAACATCAAGACCCATACTGAACTTTTCAAAGGAAGAGTTGGGAGGATAGTTGGAGCATCTGGAAGAGGAAGAGTACAGTAATCCATCTACAGTAACCCCTTCTAGCAACTCACGATTCAGGTGGAATCCAGTCATGGTACCGGACGATTTTCATTCTCCCATAGTATAGACTGCTGACTAGGAAGCTTATCAGTGTCACTGATAAGAAAACCTTGAAACTGATAGATGGCTTCAGGAGCACGTTGACTCTAGGATTCATAGAATATCGCATCACAATGGCTCTTATCAGTGCCAATATCAACCCGAGCCATGTGGAATTCCGGTGGGAAATGTCTCCGGTGTATTGGAAAAGCCAATTGATCAATATTTGGAGCCACGTGGCAGGTGGGGTGCTGCAAGACGATGATAAGGGTACAGTAACCTTTCTTACTTACCATTCTGAATCGGCTGCCTCCAAAAACGCTTGAATCCTATCATAAACCGGAGAAATCAAGTAGAGGATGTCACTGATAGCAATTCCAATCAGTAGCACATTGATAGCAATGGTTCTCATGGATTTTTGTGATAAAATGATAAGGTGGAAGGTGTTGATAAGGATTCCAAAGGAGGCGAGGTAGAATTGAAGGTTAGAGCAGCAAATTGAGATGGATTGGAGGATCGGGGAAGCCATTTCTAGGGGTTTCTGATAAGAAACGGATACTGACAGCATTGGGAGATCATTACACATACTACGGGCGGAACTCGGTTCTTTTTTGGTCGAATCTAATTATTTTGAGTCACATTGCATTATTCTAGGTACTCAGAACCAGCGATATGATTTCTGATAAGGAACATTGTTGATTGTGAGAAAACGGCTTGTAATTACATTTACATGGAGTTCTAGGACTTTCAATTTGATCGTTTAGGGGGCATCATAGACCAGACTAATTATGTAGGCTAGGCCAATTAGGCTAGGTCAATTAAGACCAATTAGTAGCCAATCTACCACCTGTTTGTCAGAAGTGTCGCAATGTTGGGCCTAAGGAACATTATTGACCAGCCTGAACCTGCATTCCACATTTACAAAGATTTCTAGGTCATTTTGAGCGTTCAGAGGGCGTCGTAGACCAGGCCAATTAAACTAGGTCAATTAAGGCCAATTAGTAGCCAATGAACCACCTGTCGGGCGATGTGTAGCTATAGCGGGTCTGGTAAGAATGTGTCGCTGTCTTTGGGGGGTGTCATAGACCAGACCAATTATGTGGGCTAGGCCAATTAGACCAATTAGACCAATTAGTAGCCAATCAACCAACCACCTGTCCCTCAAAGGTGTCGCACTGTTGGTCCTTCCTTTTGATCCGATATGGTGCATCTGCACATGCCACAAGGTGTTCACAGCTGTCAATCAAGGGTTGTTCTAGCTATTGGACATGTCTGCCCCCCTAGCAAAGCTCTCCTGAGCCTCCTGCGTCGTCTTGACCTTGTCTGACCTAGACTAGACCTTGCCTATTCCTTACTAAACAAGGTTCTGGTTGCTTTGGATCTTCTCTAGACGGTTTTAGCTGTCGGAATGTGTGGATAGATGGTAATAAAGGATGGTTTTATACATTTATTTAGATTCAGAGATCATGTGTTATTGAGGATCGTCCTGCTGCTGCTGATAATGATGATTTGACTTTGAAAATGCTGCTGATCATGGTACTCCTCTAATTACACGTCTACCCGTGTTTTTGCAGACAGATACCCAGCTTCCGTGTTGTTTTTGAAGTTTGAGCAGCGATGAATCAGAAAGTCACCACAGGAGACTGAGAATCGGACGGTTTGGGGGTCTAAAACTCTTATCAGTTATCAATCTTACTGATAACTTTCTTATCACTCACCCTCCAACATCCAAACAGGCCTCCCATAGCTTTTCGATATTCAGAACTCAGCAGGAAACATATGACACAGTGAAGGGAGCAGTAGAACATGTAAATGTCAGTGAAGATGATGACGATGTTGTTGATAAGGATACTGATAAGAACTGATAAGGTAAGGTCCCTGATAGCCTATTCAATCAACTCACAAGAGCTTCAATGACCCGCCATATTCCATCTGTGCCAGATAAGCCAATCCAAGGGGAGTTTCCACTAGGACATAGGACACTGTCATCCATATCACTATCCTCGAAGTGTTATCAGTATCCTTATCACTTTTCAGGGCTCTCCGATGCCTTCTAGCTTTCCGGAGTTCCAAAATGAGAGTCCCAGCTAAAAATGGGTACAGAAACGGTGGAATTGACCGGATGAGGCCGTCGATTAGCATATAAGCATGGGTGATTTCCTCGTGATAAGGCACCAAAAGCTCATTTTGATTGAGCTCGAAGTACGTGGAGTTGTCAGGGTACATCTGGCACCTATGTATAGTACCATATCAGTCCACTGATAAGCCGTATCATCTTACCCTTCCGGTTGAATCCAATCAGTATTCCTGGTGATCTGCAACCTTGCCATATTGATACTGCTAACCAAAAAGCTTATCAGTGTCACTGATAAGAGCACTGATAAGCTGGTAGCTGGCTTAAGGAGCACTTCGATCCTTGGACTAGTACAGTATCTCATCACAATGGCTCTTATCAGTGCCATGATAACCCCGAGCCACGTGGAATTCCGGCGGAAAATGTCTTTGCAATAGAGAACAATCCATTTGATAAGGATCTGGAGCCACGTGGGAGGTTCACTGGAAATACGCATCGATTTTTATCAGTTCTTATCACCTACCATCTAGAATCCTCTAGTATACGCCAATGTACCGGGTAGATCAAGAATAGGATGTCACTGATAGCAATCCCTATCAATATCAGATTGATAGCATTAGCTCTCATAGATTTTTGTGATAAGGTGATAAGGTGAAGGGTGTTGATAAGGATTCCAAGGGAAGCAAGGTAGAATTGAAGGTTGAAACAGTAATCGGCAATGGCTTGGATGATTTTGTAAGCCATCACTGGCGGAACTGAGGTACCCCTTGGTCAGACGTTGCGTAGTTCGGATGGTGGGGGATAATGTTGTTTTGACATGGAAAATGCTGATGATCATGGTACTCCTCTAATTACACGTCTACCCGTGTTTTTGCAGACAGATAGCTAGCTTCCGGGTCGATTTTGAAGTGTGAGCAGCTGTGAATCAGAAAGTCACCACTGGAGACTGAGAATTGGACGGTTTGGGGGTCTGAAACTCTTATCAGCTTATCACTTATCAATCTTAGTGATAACCTTTTTATCACTCACCCTCCAACATCCAAACAGCCCTCCCATAGCTTTTCGATATTCAGAACTCAACAAAAAGCATATAACACAATGAAGCGAGCAGTAGAGCATGTAAATATCGGTGAAGATGATGTAAGAGTTGTTGATAAGGGGACTGATAACATTGATAAGGTGATAAGGGATAACCTAGCCAACTTACAGCAGATCATCCGATTTCAAGTACTCCGATTGTCCCAGATAGGCCAGTCCCATGGGAGTTTCCACTAGGACATAGGACACTGTCATCCACATCACTATCTTCGAAGTGTTATCAGTCTCCTTATCACTGAGATCACTGATAAGCCTTTCCCTTCGCTTTGTAGCTTTTCTCAATTCCAAAATCAAAACCCCCGCTAGAAATGGGTGCAGGATCGGTGGAATTGAACGGAAACCGCCGTCGATTAGCAGATAAGCTTGGGTGATTTGATAGTGATAAGGCGCCAAGAGCTTGTTATCAGCGAGCATGAAAAATGGGAAAGATGTGTTGGCAGGGTACATTTGGCACCTAAAGTAAGTATAGTACCATATCAATCCACTGATAACCCTCTTATCACCTCACCTTTCCGGTGGAATCCAATCCCCAGTAAGCCTTGAGATTTGCAACTTGCCGAAATTGATACTGCTGACCAAAAAGCTTATCAGTGCCACTGATAAGAGCACTGATAAGCTGGCAGAGGGTTTCAGTAACAAGTTGACCCATTCTTTCGCATTGTATCGCATCACAATGGCTCTTATCAGCGCCATTATCACCCCGAGCCAGGTGGAATTCCGGCGGCAAACGTCCCTGGAGTATTGAGAGATCCAGAGTTGCAGGTTTTGCGGCCACGTGTAAGGAGGAACACTGAACTGATAAGCTGGGCTTTCTCTTATCAATTATCACTTATCACCTACCATCTAGCATCATCCTGTGCCCTTAGAATGTCTAGAATATGGCTGTAAACATAAGAGCTCAAGTAGAGGATGTCACTGATAGCAATTCCAATCAACAGCACATTAATGGCATTGGCTCTCATAGATTTTTGTGATAAGGTGATAAGGTGAAGGGTGTTGATAAGGATTCCAAGGGAAGCAAGGGGGAATTGAAGACGAGGACAGTACCATGCAATGATATCGGAAATTGCAGAAATTTCCGAGAGCAAGGTCATTGGGAAACTGATAAGGTAGGGTAGGGTTATTAGTTATCAGTTATCAGTTATTACAATGCCAATGTTGATTTTGATAACAGATGCTCATTATCATTATCATCACCTTATCAGTTCCTTCTTATCAACCGAGTTCTTGGAGGCGTCGGCTGTTTTGGGTTGTGGGTTGGTAATGGATGTTTTGAGTCTGGGTGGTGGGTTTTTTGAGATTTGCAGTGTTTTTTGTGTTAGTCACTCACTGATAAGACTACTGATAAGGAACAAACCGTGGGAGAAAACGGAAAGCAGTTGTTTTTCTAGAAGAAACCACGGGGGAACATTCAAAAAGTCACCATGGGAAGATGAGAATCCAAAGGTTTCAGGATCTGAAAGTGTTATCAGCTTATCACTTATCAATCTTGTTGGCTGATAACGTTTTTATCACTTACCCTTCTCTTTGGATATTCAAACAGGCCTCTCATAACTTTCCGATATTGAGCATTCAACAGGAAACATATGACACAGTGGGATGAGCAGTAGAGCATGAATAATTCAGTGGATATGATAATGATGTTGTTGATAAGGAGACTGATAACACTGATAAAATGAACAGCAAACCGATGGGTTATCAACTTACCACAGGTCCATCGATTCGATGTATTCTAATAGTGACAGGTTAGCCAATCCAATAGGAGTTTCCACTAGGACATAGGACATTGTCATCCGTATCACTATCTTGGAAGTGTTATCAGAGTCCTTATCACTTTTATCACTCTTCAACCCGTTCCGATGCTTCGTAGCTTTTCTGAGTTCAAAAATCAAAATCCCCGCTAAAAATGGATGCAGTAACGGTGTAATTGTACGGAGAACACCGTCGATTAGCAGATGAGCATGAGTGATTTGCTCGTGATAAGGCACCAAGAACTCATTATAATTGAGCTCGAAGTACGAAGAGTTGGAAGGATGCATATGGCACCTGCAGTACCATATAACAATCCACTGATAACCCTTTTATCACCTCACCCTTCCGGTGGAATCCAATCGGTATACCTGAAGATTTGCATCCTGCCCCAATTGATACTGCTAACCAAAAAGCTTATCAGTGTCACTGATAAGATTAGTGATATACTGGTAGAAGGCTTCAAAAGCCATCTGACACGTTCATTGGTATTGTATCGCATCACAATGGCTCTTATCAGTGCCATTATCACTGCGAGCCACGTGGAAGTCCGGCGGCAAGTGTCGTTGGCGTAAAGGAGAATCCAACGTTGAAGGCATTGTGACCAGGTGTAAGGGGTCACACTAAACTGATAAAATGGATTAAACATTTATCTTATCAGCTATCACCTACCATCTATCATCATCCTGTGCCCTCAGAATGTTCAGAATATGGCTGTGAACAGAGTATATCAAAAATAGGATGTCACTAATAGCTATTCCAATTAACAGCACATTGATAGCATTGGCTCTCATAGATTTTTGTGATAAGGTGATAAGGTGAAGGGTGTTGATAAGGATTCCAAGGGAAGCGAAGTAAAATTGAAGAAGACTAAAGTGATATGCAATGATTTCGGAAATTTCAGAAATTTCCGAAAGCAAGGTCATTGATAAACTGATAAGGTCTGTCAAGGGTTATCACAATTCTAGTGGGTGATTACAGATGTTTGTTATCCTTATCATTATCAGTTACTTGTTATCAACTAGTTCTTGGAAGTGTGGAGTTGGTGTATAGTCAGAAACTATGTACATACGTGTCATGGGAATATACGTAATCTGATTTTTGAGATTTTCAGTGTGTTTTGTGTCGATCACACTGATACTAAAACTGACATGGAACAAACGTGGGAAAAAGTGATTAGTAAATTAGGTTTTTTCCTAAAATTTTTTTCATATTTTTCCCAACCCACAAATGACTAACTAGCAACCCAACAACAGGGTAAAGTTCTCGTCTTATCACTTCACTATCAGCACCTTATCAGTTGATGTTTACGGCACTGAAAATACGCCTAACACACTCCATTTGTGTGTATTCTACTCTCGTCTATATATCATTCTTCCCGAATTTTCGCCGATTTTCGCCAATTTTCCCCCAAAAATGCCCGAAAAGTCGACATTTGCATTTGCCGGTGCATTCTTGACACTTTGCTTCCTTCTGGTACTTCATAAGCCACTGCCACCCGATTTTTGTGGGGAAAAGTCGATTATCGATCGGATTGTGCTGCACTTGTTTGAGCCAGTGTTGAGGGCGGTTTATTATCTTCCGGTGAGTCGGATTGGGGTGGAGTTGGGGGAGAGAAGGGGAAATTTGGGTGAAAATGACCTAAAATGGGTTCTAGAAGCACTAGAAGCGCTTTGGCAGCACCGAGAGGGTCTTGGCAGCATCAAAATAGCCCTAGCAGTATCAAAATAGCCCTAGCAGCACCAAACCTAACCAATCACCCTTTCCAGAGCCACTACCTCTTATCAAACCCTTATCACCAAGTCTGGTGGACCCGAAATTCTCTCGAACTGCTCTCAAAAACCATGGGTCCATTCAAGATGTTCGATCAATCGATAGTCAGCAAGGATGACACGTGGCAAGGTGTCAAAGTGAGGTGGTATCAGCCAGTGAGCAACTCAACTTCAACTGATAACTATGATGCCAACGGAGCCATAATTTTTATCCACGGAGGTGGATTTGCCATTGGAAGTGTCGAAATGTACGATGGATTAACATGGAGGATTGCGAAACAGTAAGGTTTTTCAATCAATAACTGAGTATCGATTTTTTAGGCTGAACACGTTTGTAGTATCGATCGACTATCGATTATCCCCCGAGACAGTGTTCCCCGAGAACCTGTTGGAATGCGAGAAAGCCGTGAATTTCCTGTTTGAAAATTCCCGAAAATTCCGTATCAACCCTGAAAAAATCGTAATAATCGGAGACTCGGCGGGCGGTAATTTGGCTACTGTTATTGCTCAGCGACGCGTTTTGAGCCAACGGAAACCGGATATTGCCGCTCAAATTTTGATATATCCACTTTTGCAGTTGGTCGATTTACAACTGCTTTCTTATCGATTTTATCATAAGCGATTGGACGGATTCGCGTTTGTTGGTGGGTTAAAGGCAGAGAAGGAGGATTCAAAAGCAAAAAAGTTTCAGACCCCAAGGCAGTCGCTTTTTACTACATGTTGTATGCTGGAATTGCTGTGGAAAAGGCGAAGGAATTGGTGCCGGTGGTGATGAGTAATGGACATGTTCGAGACGAGCAGATGGTGTTTGTGGAGAAGGTGGGCGAGTTCGATGTTTCGCAACTGTAACGTTTCACAACTCGAATTGTTTTCTTTAAAATGCTCATTCAAACTTCAAATTGCAAGATTTGCCAAGAAAACATTTGTTTTGACATTTGGAGTTGCGAAACGTCCTCTCCGCAGCAAAATTGACCTGGCAGCGCTAAAAATGGTTTGGCAGCTCAAAAAACAGCCTGGCAGCACTAAAAACAGCCAGGCAGCCTTGAAATTGACTTGTTAGCTCAAAAAAATGGGCTGCCAGCACTAAAAACGGTCTAACAGCACCAAAAGCGACCAAACAGCACTAAAAACGGCCTCTCCGCATCAAAGTTGATCTAGCAGCACTAAAAATCGTCTATCTGCCTCAAAAATGAGTTGGCAGCGCTAAAAACAGCCAGGCAGTCTTGAAATTGACTTGGTAGCTCAAAAAATGGGTTGACAGTACTAAAAACGACCTCTCCGCAGCAAAATCAACTTTGTAGCATCGAAAACGCCCTTCAGCTTCAATTTCCAGTTCCAATTATTCTTTTCTTTCTCTTCCAGAAACTCCCGAACCGCTCAAAACTCGAGACCAACTACCCATACAATCACACCAAAATCCCTCCTCGTTGGCCGATTTCCCAAAGCTCCGAAGCTCAAAAACTCCTCGAACCGTTCCTTTTCGACCCGGATTTCTCGCCAATAATGCGGGATAATTTGGAAAAGTTGCCGAAAAGTCTGGTGATCACTTGTCAATATGACACGCTAAGGGACGAGGGGATATTGTATGCGGAGAAGTTGAAGGTCGGCTTGTATTTAGGAGAAAATGAAGGATAGTACCATTTTGAGGCGGCTGGAGTGCCGACGACCCATATCAACTATAGGAATGGGTTCCATGCGATGTTGAACGTGCACAATGAGATTACGGAGGCGTCGGAGTGTGTGGAGGATGTGTTGCGGTGGATTCGGGATAATGTTTTTGATAAAAAGTGATGGTTGTGGACGTTTTTGTATATAAATGTGTTTTGGAAGCGTTCTAGAAACCAAAATCTCTTTCAGCAGAACTAAGGGGCTCTGGCTGGACTGAGGGTTTCCTGGCAGCGCTGAAAATAGCCTCGTCGCTCAAAAATTGATTTAGCAGCACTGAAAATGGCCGCTTCGTCTCAAAATTGACTTGGCAGCACAAAACGGACGCTAGCAGCACCAAGATCAACTAAAGGGGTTCATGGCGGTACCATATACGTCTGCGCAGCCTGAAAATCGTTCTGGCAGCACCAAATAGCTTTGGACAGCACCTAACGCCTTCGAGCAGCACCACATTGCTTCTGGTAGCACGAATGGGTTCATAACAGTACCATATCCGCTTTTGCAGCCTTAAAAGCGTCCTAGCGAAAGCAAAAGCCTTCCAGCAGCTGCAAATTGCTTCTGGGAGCACTAATAGGTTTATGGCAGTACCATATGCGTCTTCGCAGCCCCAAAATTGTCCTGGCAGCCTTAAATCACTTCCAGCAGCTTCAAATTGCTTCCAGCAGCTTCAAATTGCTTCCAGCAGCTTCAAATTGCTTCTAGCAGCACCAAAGTCTTCTAGCAACTCCCAAAAAGCCCTTGCCGCACCATATTTCCTTCCATCTATTCTCCCCTGCACAAACACATGACCAGTGTGCCCCTTCCACCATCTGCGTCTCCTTTTCTCGTCGTCTTCGCGTTTCTGCGCCTACCTGCGTCTCTCTCTGTCAATATATCTCTCTCTCGTCGCTTTCTGCCCCTTTTCGTCAATTTACTTGAGTATTATTGGTTTGGCCTGCGCATTTTTCGAAGGTAGAAGTGCTGATAACATTTCATTTCGAAATTGCTATTCAATTTCCTATTTTCAACATTGAAGCGATCGAAATCAATAATCAATGTGGACTTTCAAAGAATTGTGAGTTTTTTGCATGTTTTGGCAGTACCATATTCACGGTTTTCTCTCCAGATTTGAGCTCTCCCAACGATCCGATGAATCGCGCAATTCCGTGCGTCTGCTGACCTCCACAATGTCGCCAATGAAGATTCAAGACACCGACGGCCTCAGCAGTACCATAAAGCTCTCCAGAGAGAACCAGCAAGAGCCATGTGTCGTCGAGTTCCATTCGGACGCCGCACCAGCTCTCCAAATGATACCCGACGGACAATTTCAGTTTTTCAACTTGAACGGAACCGAGATGAGAATCGCGTTCGTCAACGAGTCCCTAATTGTCTGTGGAGTTACCAGGAACCCGCAGCTGGCTAGTTTGGTGTTTGTGGCGTATTTGAAAGACGTGTTCTCCGCCAAATTCGACAATTTGATAATTGGCATTGAGCGGGAGGATTTGAAAGATTTGGATACCAAGAATCTGGAGGAAAACGTTCATTTTCATGTGGAATTCGGGTTTGTGAGTCATGAGGAGATGCGGATGATACTGGAGCAGAAGTGTCATACGGCCGAGTTGGGATGTTTGGTTCAGGAGGGCTTCCGGTATGATCAGGTGAGGAAAAGGAGAATCAGCAGTACCATAACCGCCCTAGCTGCACCAAGAGGTTCCTGGCAGTACTATAACCGCCCTAGATGCACCAAGAGGTTCCTGGCAGTACTATAACCGCCCTAGATGCACCAAAGGCGACCCAGCAGTACCATAACTGCCCTAGCTGCACCAGAAACGATCGATCAGTACCATAACCGCCCTAGCTGTACGAAAATCACTCTAGCAATACCATAACCGCCCTAGCTGCACCAAGACGTTCCTGGCAGTACCATAACCGCCCTAGCTGCACCAAAAGCGACCCAGCAGCACCAATATTTCTGAAATTTCCAGGTCATCTCCACTCCGACCCTCCACATCTCCTACTCCCAATGGTTCACCCTCCGCAACCTCCTAACCGTCCAATCCTCGCGAATCAAACTCGGAAACTCCAACATTTCCAGTCGAGACCTCAACACGTTCATCAATCAATGGCTGGCCAGTGATAACACCAAACTGGAATATCTGGCGGTATACGGATCACTGAGAAAGCGGGGGCCGGGACAATTTGAGTTGGATATGGAGGAAGTGACGGAGGGGTTGAGGACACTGCCTGGAAGTGATAAGAATCGCTATCAGTCGGGGCTGGAGATCAAGGGAGCTGCGATCAAGTATGAGGAGGGGGTGGATGTTAGCAGAGATTCGGATGGATTGGCGGCTACTATTCTGTACGGGAAAACGGCTTCCGGACAAAATTTCTTCGTTTTTCACGTCTGGCAGCATCTCAAGCCAGTTCTGGCGGTCGGAAGGGCTCCGAATCATCAGGAGAACATTGCCATTCCCAATTTCCACTACCCAGAGGACAGTTTGGAGAGGAAATCAATTCAAACTGTCACCGAGTCGATTGCGGAGTGCTTTCAGAAGTTGAAGATGGGAAAGTCGGAAGACGTCAGTCATCAGGAGATGCAGGAGATTTTGGAGAGTGGGGAGAGGAATTTGAATCTGATGGGATGCGATCCGGGCAGGGATTTTGTTTATGAGAAGGTGAGCAGTACCATAACCGCCCTGACAGTCCTAACTCCCTAATTTTCCAGAAAATCTCCTGCGAATCTTTCAAATGCGACGATTCTCAGTGGTTCAATGGCAATAACCTGCTGAACATCAATTTCGCAACCGCCCGTCTCCGTAAATCGACACTAACCAGTCAGAATCTGAACGATTTCATCCGCGCCTGGCTCTCAACCAAAAGCACCGATATGGTGCATCTCGGAGTGGTTGTGGATGAAGGAGCAGAGCGATTGGACATGAAAGTGATTACTAATGGAGTTCTGACAATGCCTGGAAGTGAGAAGAAGGATCAGAGTGGGCTGTACATCAAAGAGGCGTATCCGATTCCTTATCAGTATGGCATGGACGTTTTGCGAGATGAGGACGGTCTCCTGGCTACCGTAATCCTCTCCGAAACCGAATTTGGTCAGCAGGTGTTTGCATTCGTCGTCTGGCACCCAAAGGATCCGAAAATCTCCGCGGAAGACACTGAATCGCCGGTTTACATCAATAGAACTCTGGAGAAACTGACAAATATGAGTATTAGTGATGACGTGTCAAATGACATCCTTGCCAACATGGTACAGGGCTTGGATTTGGGTTCTGGAGATCTTGGAGCTATGGATCATGGTACAATGATGAAGATTTTGGAGGATGGAGGGGAGAAGATTGATACGCATTGCAATCCGGGAGATGGATTCGTTTTTGAAAAGGTGAGCAGTGATTGGTGCTGCCAGAAGCTTCATGGTACTGCCAGACCTTACAAAACTCAAAAAATTTCCAGAAAATCACCACGTCATCCCTGAAACTGCACAACTCCCAATGGCTAACCGGCGCCAACCTCCTGAACATCGATGCCTCCCGAATCATCCTCCGTAAATCGACACTAACCAGTCAGGACCTCAACGAGTTCATCAATCACTGGCTGAACAGTTCCAACACCAAATTGGAGCACCTAGCGGTTATCAGTGATAAGGATAACAATCTGGATATCAATGCGATTACCAAAGACATTTTGGTGATGCCAGAAGCGGAAGTTGACAAGAAAAAGTACTGGACGAGTTTGTATTTGGCTGAAGCCGCGCCGATACCGTACCATGACGGAATGGACTTGGAGAGGGATTCTGATGGGGTTGTGGCGACTGTGTTGGTGTCGAAAGCGAGGAATGGCAAGGACTACTTTGTTTTTAACGCTTGGCATCGTTTGAGAGAAGATGTACATCAGACGGAGATACTGTAACTAATGTAATAACTGTAATCACTGTAACCACTGTAAAAATTGTAAAAATCGTGAAATTTCCAGTATCGGATTGTGAATGTAAAAATCCTGTATAAACCTAATACTTAATAAGCATCGTTGGCTAAAATATGGTACTGCCCGGACGGTTATGGTACTGCTGGGTCACTTTTGGTGCAGCTAGGGCGGTTATGGTACTGCCAGAAGCATCCCGTTGATATCCGGGCTATTTTGACCCATTTTCCTCCTTCCAAGCTCAAAAATCGCTCGTTCCCATGACTCATGACTCACCGCCCGGAACTGAACTCTGATTCCACTTCCCCCCATTGTATTGACCGTTTGTTCTTCCTCCCGCAACACCCAAAAAAACACGGTCGAGACTCGAGAGAAGCAAAACGAATAAACAGAGAGGAATCGAATCGAACGATGCGCATCTCTATCCATCTTCATCTTTTCAGCTGATTTTTGGAGCGATTTACGAGAGGTTCGAGGTTTTTTTTGAGGTATTGACCTGGTTTTCGCACTGCACTGGGTGGTCTAGATCTTCGTGTGGTCAGCGTATTTGACTGGAAATCAAAAGACCAAAAAAACCAAGTTTTGTGTATAAAAATGATGGAGAAATCCAATTTTCTCCCTTTCCAAAAACATGATTATTTTCCGCTTCAACTTTTTCTGCTCTCGGGTACATTTGGTGAACTTTCATGTTGAAAACATTGCCAAAACCAGCAAAATAGCAATTACCATAATTATGGTGCTCCTAAGACTACAAACTACAATCTTTAAGGCTGCCATCCCATGTTATGTTCCCCTTTGAAGAAATTGAAAGAACCGCAGAAACCACACAACTCAAATCACATCCCGATCATATTTCACTATCCTTTTTGCCATTATTTGCCCAACTTTTCCCCTCGTTTTCACACACAAAAAGACCGCCCCAAAGTTCAGTTTTTGGGATCAAAAAACGCACAAACTTGATCTTTGCCTAGTGTTCCGTGTCTACACGTTTTCCACTCGTTTTCCGCTTCAAAATGTTCCCAATTAACTGGCAAGTTCAGTTTTCCATTGGTAATCCGATTAATGCGGATCACGTGGTGGATGGTGGTTGAGGGGATGGGGAAAAGTTGAACTTTTTTGAGTTGCCCACTCAAAGTGGCCAGCAGGACGAAAAAGAGGTGCTGGCAGTAGTAGGGGGGCTCCTGGCAGCACCAAAAACGGCCACACCCGTATCATATAGGCCCCAGTAGCACAAAAAACGCTCTAGCAGCGCTGAGACGCTGTCAGCAGTACCATATAGTTCCAGCAGTACCATGTACCCCCAGCAGCTCGAAAACCTTCCAGCAGTACAGTACCATATATCTCCCCGATCAGCATTAGTACCTTCCAGTAGTACAGTACCATATAGCCCCCGAGTAGTACCATATAGCCCCCCGGCAGCACCAAAACCTCCCCAGCAGTACCATATAGCCCCCAGCAGCTCCATGACCCTTCCAGCAGTACCATATAGCTCCCACAGCAGTACCATATAACCCTCCAGCAGCACCAAGAGCTTCCAGTAGTACAGTACCATAAAGCCCACAGCAGTACCATATACCCCCCCAGCAGCA
>LR565072.1:33456-44477 GCA_900536345.3 Caenorhabditis sp. 39 LS-2015
TTCCTCCCCCACGCCTACAAAGTACTCTCTCATCCCCCCAGGCCCCGCCCCTTTTCTCCCCCAGCAGTACCATATAGCCCAAAATTTCCAAATCGCTCATATCTCCAAAACCATCGCACCAGTCGAAATGCGAAAAGCGCTCAACCACGAACTTGCACCTCGGCACATTTTCCAAATCAATCCTAATCTAATCCGACTCACAATCCGAATCCGTGGTCTATAGTTTGTGATCGGCTTTGCCCTTCCAAAAACACCCCCTCATTCCACTTTTGACACCTCTATTTGATTGCTCTCTATTGACCATTGCGTCGATGGGCTTTCAAAGAGCAGAAAGGTCAGGGTTTATGGTTATGGTACTCTGGCTCTTTAGAAGGTCAAATTTGAAGAGAAGGTCAGATTAGAATTCGGCTTTTTCAAATTTTCCTACTGTACCATGTACCATTCACTTCACGTGACCTGACCCGATCTTTGGAAATCCACGTGTATTAGTGCTGCCACGTGGACATGTGTTTCCCAAAATGAGCGCCATTGTGCGTGTTTCTGCCCGTCCCTCGCTCCTCACGCCCCCTTCCCCCTCCACCCCACATCTCTCTTTCCCCATCTGCGTCTCTCCTCTTCACCCACTCTCTCGTCTCCACATCCTCTCTCCCTCAGCTTCTCTTCTCCGCGCCTGCCAACGTTTCTATGTGTGCGTTACCTCCAAATTCATTTTGTTTCGAAATTTTTTAATCAAAGCAAAGCCTCCCAAGTTCTTCTTCATCTTACTGTTCTGTTTCATTGGTCACTTGTACCTTGTATATTTTTTAATTTGACTTCTGATTCAGATTTGATCCAGAACACCTTCCTTCCTCATTCCTTTCTGTTGTTCCCGCCATTTCTCCATCGCTTCATTGGCAGATTTCCCAACGTTATTGTGCTGGTCTTTTTCAGAACACTATGGGTGTCTACCTGACCATATTCCTGTATTCATTGGTCAGCTCGTTGTTCTTCCCCATATTTCAGTCATTGGTGTTTTTGAAGGTGAGTTGGGGAGCTTTTAGTGGCCTGGCAGCGATAAATAGGTCCCAGCAGTACCATATAGCCAAAGGGCTTCCAGCAGTACCATAAAAGCCCCCAGCAGCGGCAATGGCTTCTAGCAGTACTATAAGAGCTTCCAACAGCAATAAGGAGCTTCCAGCAGTACCATATACCCCCCCAGCAGCAGCAATGGCTTCCAGCAGTACCATGAGAGCCCTCAATACCAAATCAGCTTTATCTCGTTACCCAGTATCACTATCAAAAATCTATCAACAGCAAATATGATGCAAATCAAATCTTCAATCCAGCAATCCAATAACGCCATTCAAACCTTGCCATTTTCATCCTAGACTCTAGTTACCCTTCACTAAAGTAGCAGTGGATCAAAAACCTTCACCTAAGACATTAATTATGACGCTTAGAGCGATAGCCATCGGATCGAAGTGAACTGTGTTACCTAAATCCAATCCATTCCCACTTCCAGGCATGTCTCTCGGTTTCCTCGCCGAATTCCACCGATACCAATCATTGTTATTCGAAGGAGGCGGCGGCGAAGGACGAAAACGTACACTCGCTGGCCAATTTCATCCTTATGGCTTCGTGAGTCCGGGCGTTTCCGTTTCCATGGAAAAGGGGATATGGTGCATGTGACGCTAATGAGAGGGTGTGGGAAGGAAGGTGTAAACAACATATCAAACTAGACATCCATTTCCAGAAGCACTGGTCTCTGCGTCACCGCGTTTTTCACGTCTCGATGGATTGGAAAATTGAGCGATTCTAGGTCTCGAAAATTGGCATTTTTGATACCGTTCACCGGACTTTTCATATCGGATCTCACTATTCTACTTCAAGTCGTCTATCCACATGTACGTCAGCTCCTTATGATCTTTTGATCTTTTGATTTTTTGATTTGCAGCTCTCCCCCTACTATTTCATAGTTTCCGAAGTTATTTATGGCATTTTCGGCGGGTACATGTCGATCACTTCTGGCGCGTTTGCTATCATCAGTTCGGTTTATAAGGACTCGACGGAGAGGGCGAAGGCGATTGCGAGGCTCGAAGGGACGATTGCGTTGGGATGTGAGTTTAGTTGTAGTTTGTAGTTTGTAGTTTGTAGTTGGCCGATTTTTGATAGGGCTGATCGAAATTTGTTAGGGAGATATAGAGATATAGGGTGATTTGAAAATATGGTACTGCCAGGGGTGGTCATGGTACTGCCAGGAGCGGTCATGGTACTGCCAGGATGCTTATGGTACTGCCAGAATGTTTATGGTACTGCCAGAAACTTCTTGATGCTGCCAGGATCATTTCGGTGCAGCCATAAGAATCCTGGCAGTACCATAAGCATCCTGGCAGCACCAAAACCACCCCTGGCAGTACCATACTTTCAAATCGCCTTATATCTCCCTTATGGTACTACCAACAGCCCCCATTACCCAATTTCCCCCTCCCCCCTCCCAAAACTCGCCCATTTTCCAGCCACCGTCGGTTTCCTGCTCAGCTCCCAACTGAAACACATCGAATACCTCGGAATGGCCATCTTCTTCCTAATCGCTCATGCCATTGCATTCCTATCAGCTCTCCTCATAAAAGATATCAAAACCGAGCGTCCAATCGAGCAAATGGAAGCGGAACAGAAGGAATCCCTGCTTTTCACCGGTTTCCGCATCTACAAAAACAAGCCGTTGGCCACCAAACAGAACCTGAAAGTCCTCTACTTCTCCTTCGCCGTCTCCTACTTCACATTCATCGGTTCGACCCGAATCCTCTATTTCTACCTGAAACACAAGTTCTTCTGGACAAACGAGCCGTTCGGCTACCTGAAAGCCATCAACCAAGGCGCCACTACCATCTTCGCAATGTTCGTGTACCCGTTGCTCAAGAATCAGGGTGTTCATGACGTTTCGCTGGCACTTTTCGGTCTGATAACTCGCAGTTTCGGAAGAGCATGGTACGCTCTTGCGTGGAGCGATTGGGCCGTTTTTCAAGTGGTCTGGTTCGAAATGTGGTCGAAATTTCCGGCGACAGCGCTGAGAAGTCTCATTTCGCTGAACGTCGCGGAGTATGAGCGGGGTAAGAGGATTTTGAAATTTTTTGATTTTTTTTTTTGAATTTTTCCAGGCGCCGCTTTCTCCATTGTCGCTGTCATCGAGGCATTCTGTAATCTAACGTCTTCTTGGGTATTCCACTCCCTCTGGCCACTCACTTTGTCATTTTGTCCCGAATTGTCGTTTGCCATCATGCCGCTGTGTATTTCGCCGGCATTTGTTTGGATGTTGTGAGTTTTTTTCAGTTTTTTCTTTGAAAACCGGCTCAGCAACTCTAAATTGACTCCTGGCAGTACCATTTAGCCTTTGGCAGTACCATATAGCCCCTGTCAGTACCATATAGCTTCTAGCGGCACCATGAGGCTCCTGTCAGTACCATATAGCTTCTAGCGGCACCATGAGGCTCCTGTCAGTACCATATAGCTTCTAGCGGCACCATGAGGCTCCTGTCAGTACCATATAGCTTCTAGCGGCACCATGAGGCTCCTGTCAGTACCATATAGCTTCTAGCGGCACCATGAGGCTCCTGGCAGTACCATATAGCTTCTGGCATTACCATATTGCCCCTAGCAGTACTATATAGCCCCTGCCAGTACCATATAGCCCCTGGCCGTACCATATGGCCCCTGGCAGTACCATGAGGCTCCTGGCAGTACCATATAGCCCTTGGCAGCTCCAAGATGCTCCTGGCAGTACCATATAGCCCCTGGGAGCCCCAAAATTTCATTTTTTCAAAATCATCGATATCTCGAGATCTAGAAGCGCTATCAAAGTTTGGTCAACTGCAAAAATCATCAAATTTCAATTTCCCACCCATTTTTCTCAATTTCATCTCAAAAATATTCCAGCTTCCACCGTCAATCCCTAAAAATCAGCGAGACCCCATCCCTCGCCGTTACCGCTCCGGAACCCGAAGCGGTTGTCGCCAAAATCATGGCCAATGATGATGATGGCGATGACGTGGAAGTGGAGGAAGAAGAGGAGAGCAGCTTGCAACAGAATCCCACAGAAACCGACACACTCACCAATTCATCGACTTCCGATCAGTAATTTTATCATTTTTTTTGTTCAAAAACGCATCTGTATCAGTTTAAGCCTTGTGATAGCCATTTATATATCTGAAAACTGATAACTGACCATTTATGATTCCAAAGAGACACGGGATGACCTTCCAAATCCGTTCCAAATCCGAAAACTTTGATTGTGAATAATTTATTGATTTATGATATCATTGACAGTTGAAATTAATGAAAAAAGGGCAGTTTTTTGCTTTGAAATGAACATTTTTGCTTTTATGGTAGTACCATGTAGCACGGAAACTTTTCAGCAGTACCATATAGCCCCCAGCAGCGCCAAAAACGCTCCAGCAGTACCATATAGCCACTGGCAGTACCATATAGGCTCAGCAGCACCAAAAGGTTCCTGGCAGTACAATATAGCCCTTGGGAGTACCATATAGCTTCCAGCAGTACCATGTAGCCCTCAGCAGCACCAAAAACGCTCCAGCAGTACCATATAGCCACTGGCAGTACCATATTGCATTTCACAGTTCCAAAACCACCCTGGCAGTCCTAAAACTTTAATTTCCCCAAATCTCCACTCATTTCCACTCATTTCCACCCAAAACCCGTCCTAATTCTAATTCTAATTCTCATAGAACTTGAAAACAAAACGAACAAAAAAATCAGATAAGCATATCGTTTTTTCCGTTTTTCCTCCTCCTCCTCCCCCCTCCCGCTCATTCCCCAATTGATTTATATCGTCGATAAAACGAGAATCGAATTCGGTATGTCTCGAGAATCTCCACACAAAACGCTGCGAAAAACAGAGAGTGAATGACCTCGGTTTCTCATTTTCCGCCTATCAGATTACATTAATCAAATTAACACCAACACCCAATCCAATCTCGCTAGAAGAAGAGAACTATCAGAAAAAGAAAAGGAGAAGGCGACCTCATTTTCACCTAGTTTTCGCGTTTTTCTAATTGCTTATTGCCAAGTTAATAGCTTGAGAAACCATTGGGTCTTGACACGAAAGAAAATCATATCTTGCCACGTCATTGTATTGTCAAATGCTGTTTTTTTTTCTGGTTTTTCCCATGATTCATGCGTTCTTTATGGTAAAAATGTTTCGTTTTTTTCATTTTTCATTTTCCGAGCGCCTGGCAGCACTTGATGCACCATGAGGCGTCTGGCAGCATCAAAATCGTTCCAGCAGCCCTAAATGGCGCCTGGCAGTACCATATCCCCCTCAGTAGTCCCAAATGATACCTGGCAGTACCATATCCGTTTTAGCAGCGCCAAAATCGCCCCAGCAGCACCAAAATCACTTCAGCAGTCTGAATTACCGTCTGGTAGTACCATATTCGTCTTAGCAGCTTCAAATAACGCTTGGCAGTACCATATCCGTCTTAGCAGCGCCAAATGGCGCCCTGGCAGTACCATATCACCCCCAGCAGCCCCAAATGGCGCCTGGCAGTACCATATCCCTCTCAGCAACCCCAAATTTTTTTTAGTACCATATCACTGTATCACTTCGAAACTGGTTCAACTTCCTTTTCCTCCTTCCCCCTTCCCGTTAACATTATCGTTTTTTAACGACGACTTTCTTTCTGTTTTCCGTTTTTCCATTTTCCTTCTCCCGTTTTATGAACCACACAATTTCCTCTACCATTTCGGCTTTTCACTTTTCCTTTTCCCATTGTTTTTTTTTACAAAAAACAATCATTATTTTATGGTACTCGGGTCTCGCTGCGAAAAGGAAGTATCACACTATTTAGTTTTTTCGCAACATTTTTCTTTTCTGTCCGTTATCAGCAAAATGGAAATGGAAATGGACACTATTATACAGCTCATGTAATCATGTAATCAGTGCTTGTTTATCAGTTTTTGAAGCTGAGAGGAGACGAGACCATAAATCGATCGCATTTTTCGACTTTTCCACACATTTTTCGTACAGTTTTTGGGTTTGGAGTTTGACGGCTGCCAGGGCGTTTATGGTACTGCCAGAGGGCTGTTAGTGCTGCTAAAGCGAATATGGTACTGCTATGGTTCATTATGGGGCTACCAGAGTGGTTATGGTGCTGCTAGAGCATTTTTGGTACTGCTAATGCAACTTTGATACTGCCAAAGCGAATATGGTACTGCTGTGATTCATTTAGGGCTGCCAGGGCGTTTATGGTACTGCCAGGGTGGTTTATGGTGTTGCTAGAGCGTTTTTGACACTGCTAATGCAACTTTGATACTGCCAAAGCGATTACGGTACTGCTATGGTTCATTTAGGGCTGCCAGGTCAATTTTGATGCTACCAGGACGCTTTTCGCAGCTTTGGACGCATTTTTGGTGCTGTTGAGTCACTTTTCATCCTGTTGAGGCTGCTGGATCATCAATTAGTAATGCAAAAGCAATTTTGACGATGCTCTGATGTTTATGGTACTGCTAGATCCGTTTTGGTGCTGCTGAGTCGCTTTTCGCAGCTGTGGAGGCATTTTTGGTGCTACCAGCAGCTCCATAGTACCATAGTACCTCCAGAAGTCAATTTCGAGCTGCTGGCCCAAAAAAACGCTATTTTAGTGCTACCAGAGCGTTTTGAAGCTGCTGGGTCATTTTTGATACTGCCAGAATCGTCATGGTACTGCCAAGACGCGTTTCCCACCTGCTGACCCATTTCCTGCGCTTCCAACCTCCCGTTTCTCGCTCAAATCATACCAATGACGTGGCATTTCCACATGTATGTGTGTGTGATAGTACAGCCCATACACCATGTCTCGCCGTCTCCTCCTTTCCATTTGTTTTGTTTCAGTGTCTTCCCTTCTCCTTCTCCCTGTTTCTGTGTTTTTTTTGTTGATTAAATTCCTATTCCTATTCCTCAGCTTCCACCATTTTCTCTTGGTTTTATCAATTTCTTATCAATATCGATTTTATTTTAATTTTCAAAAATAGGAACACAAAGTAAAGGTGAAAAGTGACATGATTTGAGTTCCCAGTTCCCTTATTTTCTCACCCTTTCTTCAATTTTTTTGTTCAATTCACTTCAATTCAATTCCCCCATTATTCGACGTCTATTGTCGCCTTTTGTGCTGCCAAAAACTCCGAAAAAAAACCAAAAAAAAAAGTTCAATTTCAGCAACAAAAAAAATTCCAAAATTCCGTCCCATCAGCACTTTCCGGACAGAATGTCGTTGGATGCGGTAAGTGCGCTCCATTGAGACTCTTTGGCGGGAATTTGAATTTTTCAAATTTTTGCCAATTTTTGCAGACCCTCGAGAACATAAATGGCACTTTGGAGCAGGTGGCGAGTCTACTGAAGGCCGTCGAGATGGCTGTTTTCATTTTGGCTGTAGCCGTCGGAATTGCGCTTATTGGTAAATTGAAAAATATAAAATTTGGATTAGCAGCACCAAAAACTGTAGTTTGTAGTGTCTGAGCAGTACCATAAACACTCTAGCTTCTCTGAGTCTCTCTTGGCGCTGCTTAGACTACAAACTACATTTTTAGCCAAATTTTGCAATTTTTGCTGGTTCTCCTAAAATTGAACGGATTTTTGACTCATTTTCTCCAGTTTTTATCGAATTTCTATTATCAAATAGAAAAATTTGAAATTTTCGAGTCAAAAATGAGCAAAAACCGGCTAGAAACGGGAAATTGAAGTTGGGTAGCACGAAAAGTTGTAGTTTGTAGTCTAGCCGGCTTTTGCCCAATTTCAACTGGAAATTTCAAATTCTTCCATTTGGTAATAGAAATTTGATGAAAACTGATAAAAATGAGTCAAAAATCCGTTCAATTCTAGAAAAATTAACAAAAATCGCGAAATTTGGCTAAAAACTGTAGTTTGTAGTCTACTCGGCCTCAAATACTGTAGTTTGTAGTCTTATCAACGCCAAGAGGGACGCAGATAAGCTAGTAGAGTGTTTTGGTGCTGCTTAAGCGCCCTTAGCAGCACCAAAACTGTCTAGCTTCTTTGAGTTTTTCTCTCTTGGCTGCCTAGACTACAAACTACAAACTACAATTCAATTTTTCGCTTAAAACCCCGATTTTCCCAATTTCCAGGCTGCACTGCCACCTTTTTCTACGGCAAATACACCCAACGACACCAGTACAAAGAGCTCAACAGTCCCGACACCACATTCGGCCGCCGGACTCCGATGAAAAGTGAACGTGTCTAGATTTTTTAAAATTTTTGCTCAATTTCTCAATTTTTTGTGATTTTCTCATTTTCTACTTCTAATCCCTGTGATAGCTAGCCATCTTGAGTGCCTTTTTGACGATTTTTGAATGAAAATTAAGGAATTTTTGGCTGGAATTGAATCGAAAGGATGCTTAATGCAAATAGAATGGAATAGAAAAAAATGGAAAAAAAAATTAAAATTAAATAAACGAAAAAGAGAAAAATCGGGGGAAAAACGAACGTGGCTGAGATGCGAGAAAACACAGAGAATTGGGGAGAAGGGGGAGAGGAAACGAAGAATTATTGCAGGTGAATTATCGATTTTTTCCTTAGCGCATCGAGATGACTCCAGCGTCGCGAAGTTTCATGAGCTTCTGGTAGATGTCCGGATTCTTCAAGTGTTCACGGGCGGCTCCTGGGTCCTGGCTCATCTGCTCCAGAATCATACGCATTCCCGGGTCGCGGAGGATCTCCTGAACCTCCGGATCGGCCAGCGATCGCTCCTTCGCCTTCTCCGGATCCTCGTCGTTGTTGCGGATCGAATTCTGGAGTCCGGCCATCGCTTCCTGGTTGGATGGATCGACGGCGAGGGCGGCTTCGTAGGCCGACTGCGATTTTCCCCATTCTTTCATGGCGGCGAAGCAGGCGCCTTTGCGGATGTATGCTTTGACTGAAAATTTAGAGTTTGGTTGGAAAATAAGAATCGTTTAGCTGAATTTGGCTGAAAATTCCCAAAATTCGGAAAATTTAACTAAAAGGCGAGATTTTCAGCTTCAGTTCTGGAATTTTTGCTGAAAATCGTTAAATTTGAAGGAAACGTGCAAGTTTTCCGCTGAAAAACCGAGATTTCCCAGATTTTTTGAAAATTCCGCGATTTTTTCGAAAAATCCGGGAATTTTCGCTAAGAATCCAAGATTTCCCTAAAAATCCACAATTTTAGTTGAAAAATCCCACAATTTGAAGGAAAAGTGCCAATTTTCAAGCTAAAAGCTCAAAATTTCTTGGAAGATTGTGATTTTTCGGAAAATTTCGCGATTTTCCTCGAATTTTCCCGAAAAACCCCCCAAAATCTCACTGAATTTCGGGTCCTTCTTGATAGCCGTGTCACAGTCTTCCAGGGCACGCTGGAATTCCATCAGCTTCATGAGACACGCGGCGCGGTTCGAGTAGAGCACGGCGTTGTCCGGATGGCGTTTGACGGCTTCGTTGTAGTGTCTCATGGCGGTTGGGTAGTCTCCGGCCTGGAAAATTACCAGATTTCCTTGATTTTATCGATTTTTTCCGAGATTCTCACCTTAAACGCGTCATTTCCCTTGTTCTTCTCCTCGGTGGCGAGTTCCGGGTTGATATAAGCCAGTCTCTCGGCCTCCTTGATGTTCTTCTCCAACTCCTTGACCTTTTTCACCAATTCCGGGTCGCGGTGCTCGGAAAGAGAGCGCTGGAACCATTTGAGAGCGGTGGAGAGGTCTCCCTGCTTCTGGAAGGCGTTTCCGGCGCGAGACATGGCTCTGAAATGGGATTTTTCGGGGAAAATCGATAAATCAAGACTCACTTAGCGATGAGCTTGTAATCCGCACGAGTCTCACGTCCAACATCAATCGCCTTCTCGCAGAATGTCACACATTCCGTGTAATTCTTCTCCTCGAAGTAGGTGGCTGGAAAAATCACGACTTTCCTCGAATTTTCCACAGATTTCTAGAATTTTCCGTCAAAACCCACCAGCTTTGTTGTTGTAAAACGTGATGTTAGTCGGATCCAGCTCGATGGCCTTGTCGTAGTGAATATGAGCCGTCGCAAAGTCCTTGGACTTGTAGGCGGCGTTTCCGAGGTCTTTTTCAGCGATTGCCTGCAGAAAATCGATAAATTAGCGAGGGAATTTATGAATTTAGGAAAATCAACTTACAGCGTCCGACATTTCGTCAAAAAAAAAGAGTTTTTGGGCGAAAATTGAGGAGAAATGAGCGAAAATGGGGGAGGAGCAGGGATTGCGCAAGCGCGCTCTAACGAGAACATTCTAGAAGCCGGCGACGAGAGAGTGCGCGTTGAGGAGAGACGCAGAGAGGAAAAGCGCGCGAATTTGAAATTTGAAGGAGGAATGGCTGAAAATCGGGATTTTATCGGTTTTTGATTTTTTTTGATGGTTTTTCTTGGTGTTTTACTGTGAAATTAAAGTTTTTCAATGAATTTCGTTGTTTTTATAGCAAAAAAATTTAGAAATTAGAGTGGAAAGCCAATTTTTTAAATTTCAAAAAAAAATGTTTTAAAAAAGTTGAATTTCCGGAAAGTTTCGAGAATATCCTGTGGATTTGATAAAAATTTATTGGAAATTGTTAAAAATCAATAAAATAATCGTAAATTTCCTCAAAAACTCGGTAAAACTCAAAATTCTTCAAAATTGAAAAATGTAGTTTTTAAATCGAAAAATTTTTATCTAAATTTTTTTTTCAATTTTTTTAAATATAGCAAATCGATAGCAAATTGTCTGCTGATCATTTTTGTAGTTGACAACTTTTTCCTATCTCTCATGGTTCTGGAGTTATTATCGATTTTCTGAAGCCTACCTTGAAATTTTTGAAAATTTCAACTTTCAGCTTATTTTTCAAATTTTTTCAATTTTTTTCAAAAGTTTGAAATATAGCAAATCGATAGCAAATTGTCTGCTGATCATTTTTGTAGTTGACAACTTTTCCCTATCTCTCATGGTTTTGGAGTTATTATCGATTTTCTAAAACCTACCTCCACATTTCCGCAAATTAACACTACAAACTACAATTTTTGGCTCTGCAAACCC